>JAQIXX010000081.1:0-103197 GCA_034700605.1 Willowsia nigromaculata | reverse complement strand
AATGGTATTTCAAACATCTCATATCTATATGGAATGTTCATTCTTATACTGCCTATTCCATTCAGTTTTTAGCATGCAAAATTTGCAGAACCTACCATGTTTCACTATTCACCAATGCTGGTAATTTTCTCAACAAAAGTCTGGATAAAAATATATCTATCTATCCTGCCAAATTTTCAGCTATCCAAAGAGTTGTAAGTCGTGTTGTCCTCAACTTTTATGATACTGCTTTAGAAACATGAAAATATACGATAATGTCTAGTTTTCTTTATACCTTTCTGTACTGCTATGAAATGAAATAAGTGCATCATAATATGTACTTTTATAGTCAAAGCAAAATGGTTATGCATAACCATTTGGACAATGTTTAATGGAAAGCTAGAATAATTCAAAAGAAGAAGAATGTAAAACGAAAAGAAAATATAGACAAATGTCATTTTTAAAGGTACATAGCATAAGGTAAGCAGTCATAAATGAACGATTGAGTGAAAGAAGCTCACAGGACACGAACCCTTTAACCTGTCTCCGGGGTACGTCGTGCACGTGAAGGTTATATCACAACAGCATACAGTATGGTCGCAGCGGCCATGGCAGACGAGTTTTCCGTTGGACACAAAACTCTGATAGTCGCTTCATACTGTGTATTTGAAATTATGTATGAGATAGCTTGGCATTTAATGTAATATTAAGCTTAAGGCAGGCGTTTTGCTGTCTTCATACAAATAAGTAGCCATCACTAGTTGAGAAATGTACTATGGTGAGCTTATCCACTAGTGAAAGTTTTGCAAGAGTGGGAAGAAAGTATGGAGCTATAGAAAGAAAGTAAAGTATTCATGGAAGTGGTGGAGGTGAAGGATTTCTGTAATACAACAGTAATAAGCACAGAGCATCCAGTATTGAGCATAAAAATGAGTACATTGTACTTAGGTCGATATAAATAAAGTTTTCATAAGCGTACCCAACTAACCTACAACCTATATGTACCTATTCACTTGTATTCCTTAAACCTACATAACATTCAATTTAATCTAGGGTAGCTTTTTACAGTTCCTTCATTTTACAGCTTAGATACCTAAATGAATGAGTAGGAGAAAAGCAATCAGCTCATATGCCACACTCATCTCACACCTAAGGCTAGGTTTGTATTTTTTTCAAGCTGTAAGCTGGTGGCGATACGGTATTAAAAGGGTTTCTGACTTTACGCTTTAATAAGCGAACGTAATTTTTGAAAATTTTAGTCACGTATATTTGTGTGTGCCTCCTGTTTGTGTAAGCTTAGTCGTATCTGTTGAAAGGAAAAAGGGTTCTTCATCAAAGTAAGCCAGAAAGCCGAGAGTGAGCAGCTGTTGTAGGAAGAAAAGCTAACGGGAAAGCAGACATGGCACGGACAAAAATGATTTCGTGACTTTCACCTTGCACCCACACGTGGATTCGTTTCTAAAATGCTTTGGCTTTGAACATAATATGTACATTCCATACTTGGCTTACAAGTGCGTGCATCTAGTATTTACTTTCTTCTTAAGGATTTTTGGGAGCATTTTTAATGTCAAACCCTGTTTACTACACTCATAACGAATTCGTTAAAAAATAAAAGTACAGCTGTAAAAACGACTCGAGAGAAAAGAAAACGAAAGATGGCGATTTGGCCATGAGAATGTCTTTTATTTGCCCTTAAGGTTGATCTAACTACACATAGCAAACATACTATTGGTGTAGTAGGCATATTATCAAATTTGTAGTGTCAATCTGTCAGTTCGATTCATAGTCAGAAAGTTGATATCACGTATATTGAGCTGTTTTGAGTATCAACCACTGCCCACGCTCCTATCCCTATCTTTCAATTCCTTTCTCAACTTTCCACATTTTTGCTTTGATTAATATTCTAAAAAGCTATAAAGTACTTTAGCGAAGCGACCTTCTATTTCAATCTACCATAACCAGTAAGCAAGCATGCCTCCGCAAAATACCACTAGCAATATAAACCTCACGTCACAGTATTTCAAATTTTGGATATTTGCAGAATAATTGATTTAAAAATCATAAAAGTTTCTAAAAGAAAGTCAGCAAGCGATTTTATGATTTGATGAATATAAATAATACAAAGTATAAATTTTAATGTACTTTTGTGTCTAGTTCCTGGGAAATAAATCCAATATTATGTCCCTCTATTAAGAGAAATACTCTTTGGTCTTAGCTGCCTACACATAATTTCTAGCTGTCCCAGTTTTTCATAGTACAGGACAGGACTACAATTGCAAGTATTTTAAAGCATTGAAGTATTCTAAGTTCCAATCCGTCGCTTCCTTCACCTTCCCTTAATAATATATTGTACGCAAGAAAAGAAGAAAAGTAAATGAAACCGTATTCTTATTCGTATCCAAAAAAATAGGTGAAACCGACTGTAAATCAAAAAGACCGCAATGCTTTTCTCAAGTTCAAGTACCTAGCAAAACAATACACGTGTGGCATGTGTCATGTTTCTTATTCTCGATTCCCTACAGACACTGACATCATGAGTACAGCACGAAAATCCGATTATCTTTTGGTAATAATAGGTGACCAGTAGCCTCTTCACTCAACTTGAGGTTGGCATACTCGATGTGTAGTAAAATGCATTATGCATGATAAGGTTTTAGTTAACTGTCTTTTATTTGGCTATTCTGCATTCATTCTAATGCATTCATTTTGTGATTCTCTCCACTACACATTACATTAGTAATATCTCTATAGACTTGAAAGTAACTGAAAACTACACACAGCGTGCAAAAATCGATTCACCACTACATTACCATTAGAGCACTGTAATGGCAATATAGCAGGAATTGCTAGAAACTATTTTATAAATGTTTCATCACTCATAGAGCTGATTATTAGCATCATGCCATATCCATACAAAAAAATCTACTAAAAATTCTTTTGTTATTTGTTCACCAGATTTGCAATACACTCTTAAAACTTCAGTTGTGTCATTCTGAGAGTGTTGTATAAACTGTAAGTAGGTAATCTACTTATGGGATTAACGATACGAGATTCATTGTCAATGTATTCTATATTCAGATATTAGGTCAAACTTATTGGTACGTTTCCAGTGTTGTTTATTTGCTTATTCATTAGTACTACTCGATTCTATTGCTTTCTTTGTGGAGGCGTGGTTGAACTGTGTTCAATGCCAAAACCCCTGCTCACCGTACCAATCTCAAAACTTGGCGTGAAAAATATTAAGATATTTTGTTAAGGTTTTATTCACTGGACATTTTGTTAGATTAGTTTATTATTATTTATTAGATTAGATTAGTTTATTAGTTTATATTTATTAGTTTATTAGATTTATTTATTATTATTAATAAGTGTAATGCTCCATGGTACAAACATAGGACATGTAATAATCAATATAGAAAGGTAAATTCAATACGATGATATAGCACTTAACATGTCATGACAAGTTCACATTGATGACGGCCCTTCACAGTGCAACTTTAAATAAACTGGTGACATTGCGAAAACCTTATTTGTAGCAAAAAACAACCAGAATAAGAGCAGCGCACAGCCAATTCAATAATAATCAAAATGAATAAATTCGGTAATGGAATTAGGATGGACTGTTCTGAAAGCTCGAAATATGATAAAAATATATTTAGAATGAACATCGTATCTATTACAACTTGTGATTTTCTAGAAGATTAAGGTAATATTGCCTTATCATTTGTGCTCAAACAATGAATCAAAAGTAGAGTTGATAAGTTTTCGTTGGTTCTAAGCATTTTTGTAATACAACTTGAATTCCATTGTTTTAGTTCATCAAATAAAATACTCGTATGGACATTCAATATGAATTTATACATTAGAAATGCAATGTACTCTAAAACTCTACATGAATAAATCACACTACTGATTTCATTGTTTCATGTACACTCTTTGCCTTTCTTTTCCTCTTTCATTCTGGCTTCATAACAATTGTTGTTCACTTTTGACTTTAAGCAAGACATAGATACACAGACATGCATCGACGTTTATTGGATTAACTTCCTTACTAACAATTTAGGCATACTCATTTGATTCATGAGTAATAGTTTGCAGTTGTCGATAGTTTGTAGGATACTATCGAAAGCGAGGCGTATGCGTGAATTATGGAATAGGTATTTTCCTGGACAAATCAATTTCACTATACACTATTTAGTCACTAACTTTTCCAATGTTTCCATCATTATCATGGATAGTCCCATTTAATAGCAATGTCTACTACAATCAATATCATTTACCTGTACGACCGTGCCTACAAACCTACACGAAATTCAATTTATATGTTGTCAATTGCGCTAATCGATGGATATCTCATTCTTATATATATCAAGCACTATCAATCTGTGAGCACAAATGTACATCACTTCATTAAATTTTGTGCCGCGTAATAATGTGAAGCATATTAAGCAATTCAATAGCAAGAAGTTGACTTTGCATAAATTTAGAATGGTTCATACTAAAGAAATAACTCTAAATTTTATTAATAACAATTTGGAAATCAAATTTAATTAACATTCAAAAATCTTAGATTTAGATAACAGTTCCCAAATGTCAAACTCAAGGATCGAGCCGTGTACTTCGTACTTCATCCACTTGTTATCAGTTCATGTTTCATAAAATGTTTTTCATTTCTTCTGGATATAATTTTCGCATTCGTTCACCATCCGCGTCGAAAGTGCTGGCAACGTGATTTGTTGTTAGAAAACCACACGCCAAATTTTTTGCAGGCTTATATTCAGTTAGGAGTCACTATCTTTCAAAAGCTGTACTTGTCAGAGGTTAAGTGAGTAACGAATTTGTAATGTCAACCTTGTTTTGCTTCGCATGGGACTATTCAACTGAAAATAGCAATGCAAATATAGGTAGGTGCATGATAAAATGTGTCCTGTGTACTGACCTGTTGATAACTTTTTCAAATGTATGTTGTAAACAGGATGACGATTATTATATAACTCAAAATGAAGAAGTGCAGTGCACAAAGTATGCAATGTATCAATTCAGTTGACATTTCAAAAACATTTTATGCGTGTGCTTCTTGACGTGACGTGTGCATAAGAGTTCATACACCCATTTTTACTACCATGGATTGTACTATTTGTACTGTATTTAAATTAATGGAAATGCGAATACTCTTTATTATTATTATTAAATCATGTTTTAATTATTATGCAAAATGTACATGAATGAATGGCTGAAGTTTTACATTAGATAAAGGAAATATGCATAACATCATGTCAATAACACGTGAATTTGAAAATAAATGACATTGCTGACAGATTAAAGTTGAAAATGATGTGATACAAAACGACGGAACCGAGAACGGCAGCGCTACAAAGAGCAATAATTTTATGTCGACTCATGGTAATCAAAATGCGAAGTATAAATACTAAATCATGCTCCGTGAAGTTAGTTGGCCTAACTATTCATTAGTAGATGAGGCTTTCATCATCTCAGGCTTATCATTACCATTATTGTAGCTTTGTAGATGATAAGTGTATTAAGGGTTGCATAAAACTTATCCATGATATAGATAGTAATAACAAGTAATAACAACTGTTTGTTAGATTATGCACCGTCAGTGTTTGTGTTTTGTGCATTATTCATGCGAAATAAGTGTATCAGGATCAGGGTTACAAGATTTGCAACAAGTACAAAAGTAGTAGTAACGATACATTTTAGTTTGCCAGTCAAAACTTGTTTGTTTATTTATTTATTTAGCCTCGTACATTACAACGTTTTGATGGATCTGATCATCAATAACTTTGTTCCAGAAACCAGTTTGTTCACCACACTTCGGCTGCCATTCAATTATATGAGGTGTTCGGTTTCGCAGTAGTCTGAAGAGGTGTTAGAAATGCGATAACACAGATGCAAAAATGCACGTACATTGCTTACCAAACGTCTACACTTGAATAAGGTGAATTATGAATGTAGGTGACTATAAGATTTAAATCCATGATATTTTATGCATCCTTCACATTTACTTTGTCGCATACTATTCACAGAAAGATCCTGTGTGACAACATGTGTTCATCTATGCGCTTCAACTTTTTCCTTTGTCGGAATTCGGAATGGCATCGAAAGAAAATTTTCCATGCACATCTAAATCTATAGGTGAATTTGATAGACTTAAAATGAGAAAATTTTTTATTTAAGCTGCGGAAAAAGGAGCATGCTCAATGTGAAATCAAATATAATTTCAAGAAAAGCCGCAATCGGTTGTGTAAGTTGAAGTGATAACGAAATGGCATTGAATCCTGGAACTGTTGCATATTTTGATCAGTTTTGCATACATAATCAAATACTACTGCTTATTATTACTCATGAATCATGTGAATTACCTTTGCCTTTCTGTGGAGCATTAAACTTTAATTTGACAGACTCAACTATCCATAAATTCAGATGTAATTCATATATTCACATCATTAAAATTCATATACAACGAATTTATAATCTTATTTGTACGTCTATTTGCATTGCTTTTTCCAGATTTGGTCACATTGTAGATTGCAACAATATTTGAGACCTGCTGAACGGACGCTACAACTGCTGCCACTCATTGTCACTTCAGAACTTCAAGTTTACGCTATACTTGTCTCTTATGGCTGAACCACTACTACGTTTGTAGGCTACAACACAACTTCTCATCGTGAAACAAGTTTAACGTTCAAGGTTATCTATGGATAAACTACAAGCATACGAAATACTTTGAGTTTTTACCTCATCTTCATACACACTATCCAGTTCCATCAATGTCGGAATATCGATGTATGTTGCAGCATGTTGTGAATGTAAGTTGTGGTTTGCAGGTTTCGTTGATGCCACAGTATAAATCTTGTAAACAGTGGTAGTTGTGTCGGCAAACGGCAAGCAAAAACATTTTCGCAAGAGCAGAAAGGAACCAAATCAGACAACTGGCAGATTTCATTACACACAAAAATAAATTGAAATTGATGAACAACTTTAGACGCACCTTGCTTTACTGTCATCTATTTAGGAGAGAAACTTTATAAAGCACTTACCCAACGAAAACTAACTAATATTCAGTGCCAGAAGTGAGAGTTCATCCGAAAGCGCGTGGCCTGGTTGAGCTCACTGGACACACAAAAATAAAACTGCAATCGCAAATCTGCTTATCTTATCACTTTTATTCCTTTGATGTCAAAGAGAGAGCATAATTCTTGAATCCATCAAATAGAAAGACAGCCAAAAAATGCGTATAAAAACCATGTACATATAATATTAGCTCTTTAAATTGTAAATTGACATTGTCCAGTAAGTAGTTATCCACCTGCGCTCACGGAACCAGTCGACTCTAGCATTTGTCTACAGTTCTTCAGCATTCACACATTCTTAAAATTTGACACGGAACAAAATAATTCATACCTTATTCGTGCAGTCATTTTCATCAGCGTGTTTTACTCCCTGTGCTTTAACAATAGTCAATGGTAAGTGCTGCTCCTATTGAAAGGATATACACAAATATAACAGCAAGACAGCAATAGATTATCGGCTTGCTGTCTGGAGGTTCTGAAACGTCATCGCGCATCCATTCATTGGCAAATGTCTAACATGAAGAAGCTATAAGTAAAAGTACATTTAAAACTCTATTGCTGGAATTACCTCTTTACTTTGCCAAAATATCAGTCAGTCAAACTGCCTCCTTCGATAGAGAAGGTTTGCTTTCTGTTCAGGTGCGTGTTACGACCAACTATACCCAACGACCATGAGAAGCTGCTGTGAGTAAAGTAGTCTATTAAAAACGTGGTGACAACGTGAAATTGTGAACAGCGGAAACGACACATAGCATAGCGGATACAATGAAATTTCTCCAGAGAAGCAGGGTAGATACATGGGTATATGTATTTTCAAGTGAATTAGAGCTATAAAATTTACGTGGGAAGAAAAGCAGGAAGAAAGTGTACAACAATTAGATTATTTAGGTAGCTGGAGAAGGAAGACAGAACGAAAGATTTAGAAAGTTTGATGTATAGAAAAGTAATGTTCATTCAAAAGGGAATGAATAAAAACATGAAGTCTCAGCTTGCGAGAGACTGTTTCGGTGAGAATGACACAGAGGCGGTGGAAGGTAATCACTCAGATTACAACCCAGATTTGACCCCACCGCAACGAAAGCGAACGAGAACACCACCAACTCAGATTAGTCCTCTTCTGATAAACCATGTAAGTATTACAAGTTTTTATATTAAAATTGATTTTTATATTAATTTCAACAAGGAAATGCCCTTTAATTAATCGGAGGGGCTACTTGAGTTTATAAAATCTTTTATGTGTGCACTCTTTTCTTGAATCAATTCTCCAGGTACTTGAACAAATCTTTTCTGGAACCCCAATTTCTGACCTATCAAATTTCCGATTAGTTTGTAGGGAATGGAACGCAGTTGCAACGAAATGTCTTCAGTCTAGATTGGAGTTTATTACGATTGGATGTCGAAACGCTAACCATATACACTCTCTTCATTACCATCATTTAGTCAGCTCCGCGGTGTTGCCTAGAACGTTATCACCGTCCCCAACGATGCCATCCTCACCTTCAGCAGGAAGCGCAGGCACAGACGCTGCAAGCTCAGCAGCCCCGCTGCTCACTAACCTGGTAACTCCGTCGATGAATGCGGAACAGCTCAATAGATTTCTCAAAGTCATTTCCTTCAGTACAAGTCCTCCCTTTGTAAAATATGAAATAGTTTCCAGCTTCTTTACACCAGAGAATCAGCGGGTTCTGCACCAATTTTTCCAACTTGTCAGCCCTTTCATTCAAATTCTAAAGATCTCACTAGACAATCGTGCTCCTGGAGACTTTTCTCCTCAATTTCTCACCGGCATCACCTTTCCCAAGTTGAAAAGCATTGTATTCGAAGTTCTCCGACAGTTCACCTTGTCAGAGCCCGGAGTAGGAGAGGGTCCTCCTGTTGAAATAACAAATGCTTCTGAGCTCAGGGACAATGCAGTATCATACCGAATTCTTTCTGCCATTTCATTCAGTGCATCATGTCTAGAAAGTCTGGAGGTTTCCCTGCAACGAAAATGTAACGGTGAAGGGCAACGTCAGTATAATTTGGATGGAACACCAAACTTTGAAAGAGACAGGAGAGCGGGTTTAGGTGATGGTGGCACATGTCCATGTCAGCATTTCAATTTGCCCAATGGAGTGGTATCCCCTCCGTCGTCCCCATCTGATAATCTTAATTTTCCATTCCAAAATAATCTTACCCTTGAGAATAGTAATGCTAATAGTAGAAAAAATCATAATTTTAGCAGTAGCAGTAATTCAATCAGTATTACAAGTACAACTGGGAAGGGAGAAAGTACTTCAGTACCTGTCACATCTTCTGTCAAATGTCATTTGCCATTGCCAATCCCAACAGGGTATCAAAGCACACCGCCTAGAATAAGCAACAGCCCCAAGCTCAAGAGACTTCATCTTCGATTGCGAAATTCCTTTATTCATCAGACTTGCATAACATCTCTACTGGAAAGACTGGCAAACACTCTGGAAGAGCTATGCTTCACCGAAGAAGGTCATGGGAGCAGAGTGGTGGTGGAGTTTCCAAGAATGACAAGACTGTCTAAGCTGACCATTTCCTCGATTTGTGAGTTTGAGCAAAATTTTGTCACGATCCTGTCATTTAGTTATAGTGAACAGTTACCGAGTTTGAGTGGTCTAAATTTGTGGGATTGTTTCGGGACGGAGAATCGCTACGAACAGTTGTTCTTGAGCGTGACACCCAGTCAAACACTCTCGAAACTCGTACTTCCCTCCCAGTTTCGGAACGTGGCACTCGCTCAAAACATTCCACGCGTGTTTCCGAACTTGAAGAGTTTGACAGTTGTATTTTCCACGAGACCTGATAATCTTGCTGTGATAGAGACTGTTTTCCAGACATGTGGAGAGAGTCTAGAGGAGTTGCATTTGATAACGGATATGGATATTCAAAACCAAAATGTTGACCATGTACTGACCGGCTTGCCCAAAGAAATTTGTAGACAGATGCGAATGGAGGAGAGTTTCGCTTTGCCCCTCTACTTCCAAGGAATGACGAGGAGTGCTTCATTAGTAAACCTTAAAAGTAAGAGAAACATTGCGCTTTGTGAATAGTTAGATAGAATAGAATACACAAAATACGAAATCCACTACTTCAATCCACCTATCGCATCGTTAGTAGTTTTAAAAGAAATTAATGATTTTGCTTCATTACTAATAGGACTGAAACGGCTCATATTTCAATTGGAGCATAGATACAGTCGGGCTCCACTCATTACTGATGTCACAGGATACCTAGCTTTTATGGAGATGCCCAACCTGGAATACTTGCGGTTCACTAGATACGGGGTAATGATCAACATAGCCATTTATAGCCTATTAAACAGAAGAATGCGTTTTATACATATCACTAAAGAAATACTTGTGCTTATTTCAGATGACATGGACCTGCTGTGAGGCACTGTCCAAAAAATGTCGCACGGATATATTATCGCCATACGGAAACAACGTATTCGAAATTGAAACTTTCGATTTTGATTTTGAAGGAATATAGTAAATTTTCATGTTTCTTACTCACTATTATTAATTATACAGACAGATATATGAATGGGTATTTATGTACCTCTGATAAAAAATTAAATAACTTAATTAGCTATGCTCTAAATAAAGCTTACTATTACAGAGCTTTTAATTAACAAAATGTATTTTGAATTTGAATTGGTATTCGACGACAAGCGCAAACGATACATCCATTTTAAATTCGTAAATCCATATCGAGCTAAAAATCATTTAAATCGGTATACTAGTCTAGTAGACGTAGTTTTAATTACTTGGATAGAGTGGGCGAACAAGTACAGGTTTTTTATTGGATTTAAAGTACAAATTCCTAATTACTCACCCACTGAAAAGATTTACATAGCGAAATTAACCCAATAATGGATATTGTTGTTGGGTGTGTACAAATAAGAACATAGGGTGATGATGCTGGTAAAATAGTTTATGACGAAAAAATGAAAGCTTCTTCGGATTGTTTATGAAATATTCTATGAATTATTATAAATCCATTTTTGTGTGTTGAGTATGTAAAGTACTATGTACAACTAACTAATTAGCTAATCGTAAGTTAGAAAAAACCAATGGAACAAAACAGCTCAATAATGTAATTCTATTGTCCAGAAAATCAATGTAACTAAAAAATGTTTTACTTGTATTTTCACGTCTAAACTTTGACTTACAAATTGAAAAGATTTTGGTCTTCTCGAATTTTCCTAACATTTAATCATTAGTCAACTACTCTCATACAACTTTAACTATTCATGATGGATATTTATCTGCTGTTTGGGAAATGTACTGTGTGAACATGTAAATCAAGATATTTTTGCGTATATCATATATACTGATTGCCTAAAAGTTGTATTTATGTAATTATTGAACAAAGTTTTTAAAAATACATATTTGTTTGTCACTGTGTCATCTTATCGTAATATAGAATGTGATTTTATAGTACAACTTAGATTTAGTAATTTACTAAAAATATTTCTATTTTATAGCTTTAAGAATTACGATTTATGAAAACTTGCAGATTTCTTTACTATAAAGTGTTTAGAACACTGTCAGTTTGGCACATTGTGTATAGTTAATAGTTATGCATCGTTTGTTTCCCATGTTTTTAAAGCGCTAACGGGTTATGAAAGTCAATGAAAGAAATAAAGTCATTTAAAAGTCCTGCACTTTTATTTTCAAACGGGACCTCCTAATCGCAATGGAATTATACCCATAACCATTAAATCTTTTTTTACATCACCCCATCAGAAACGCACTGATTACCACCCTGATCCTTAACTGGCTGACTTCGAGTTGACACTTTTAAAACAATGTAGAAACACCCCCTGTAAACGAATTACTAGAGGCACTGTCTACCGCGCGTAGCTTGATGAGCACCAAGAATAATGAAGTGGACTGCCTTTATCTTTAAAGCATCTAATTAAGAAGAGCAAGTGTAAGTGACATTCTTCGCGAAAAGTTACTTACGCCTGGTGTTTATTTCTTCGACATCGGTGATAAAGTAATTACAATGGTAAGTTTCACTAGAGTGTGCTAGAAAATGACACAGCAGCAGTAATGTTTGATATTACCTACTTAGTGTCTCGTATATTCTTCTCCTATTATAATCTCTGTTACGAAAAGTGAAAACCAGAAATCATGAAACAAAGGAAGAATTAAAAAAATTTACAGACAAAGTATACAATATAATTGCTGATTGTTTACGGACAGTTGACCATTCTATCAAAGTTACAATCGAGCACTTCCTCACAACAACAACGTTGGAATGTAAATACTTGCAGACAGTGACCAAAGATTGTCTGACATTCGGCTTCTAGTAGGTCATGCTTGACAAAATAATAGGGAAATGACTGTTTGATGAGAAGCATGAACGAATTTTATGCGTGTGTCACTTTTTCTGAAGCAATATATTAAATTGCAGTATTGAAAGTTCGTTTTCCTGTAGAGCCCTGTCATTTTCACGGAGGTGGGTGCTCAAAAAAACGAGAGATTTTTCTGAACCCTTGTGCTTTTTCGTAAAATTATTCTAAGGATTATATTACATAAAATTTGGAAGCCTAATTACATTGTGCGCAGTCAAATATTGACTCATGAAAGAGCTGCCAAATAAGGACTGCACCGAGTGCCGAGTTTTGGCTAACGTGGGCTATAAGACAACAAAGAAAAGGTTTCCTTGCTCAAAAGCACAACATTTAATTTGAGAGATACAAGATACACGGAGCAAATATTTGCACTATATAGAGATGCAACATCATTAGAATAAATCACAGCACTCGTAACTCAACCATCACCACACCACCACCCACGCAACACAAAATGCTGTTCATTAGCTACCTTAAAAACGGAGGGGCAAATCAAATTATGGTATTTCCTCATACTACAAACGACGAAGATGAGATAATAACAGTATGCCCTTGCAACTAAAGACGGTTTTTACTTCGGACTTCTGGTATTTTTTCAATGTTCACGTTGTTAACATTAACATGTGAAAATAATGATATGAAAAGTTCCCTTTTTGTAGTCATTTTTGCTTCCTTCTTTTATTGCACTTTCTATTTCATATGATTACATCTGGTGAATGTTATCAACTTTAAACCATGTCATCAGGATTCTTTATACTCATAATCATGTATCATTATGCTTATTGTGGCTGTATTACTGAGGAATGCATATTCATGATTGTACATTTCCGTCTTTTCATTCAATCGTTTTATCAAGTAGTCAAAATAGTGAGGATCAATCTTGAAAACGTCACTTGGCCTTCGTACACTGTTATTATTTTTTAACAAAATTTTTTATTTCGTGAATTAATTAGGGCATGGGCATGCTATAAGAGTGAAGGTCTTATCAGTGCTCATATTATGTGTTTTCTTTGCATTATAGATACAATGTATGCACTTTGTCTATTAGAGAGGCTAGCGTGCATATCATTAAATTATACGTGAAAAATTTTGAAGCCTCCTTTTTGGAAGCGTTTAATTCGGTCACTTGCTTTCCTTCATACAAAGGCAGATGGGTTAATGTTGATGACTTCTTTGAATAGTGATGATGTTGTATTGTACATTGCAATTGTAGCACAACAATAAAACACACTGTAACTTACAATTGCAGAAAGGTCACCTAAGCATGAAATTATTTTTTTGCCAAAATAACATTTTTATACCTAAAAGGCATGCATGTAACTTGGCTAAGCCTCGTTGTTTTTGACGCCAGGGAAGCTAGTTGGCTCTGCCGGCATTAGGAAATTCTCGAAAATATTTAGGGTGTTCATTTTCTGTTCTGACGCCCTGTCAAATAGTTGGTCAGTTTTTTCTCTGTACATCATAAAATGTTTGAGCACATGCTGTTTTAAAATCTGTCTTTTTAAACAAAGAAAAACGCAAGTGACTTGTGCAACCTAATATTTCGATCAGGAACCGTTGTGCAGTCATGCGCCCGAGAAAGGAAAGGTGAAAACCGGATATATTATGGGAAAGTGAAAAGTTTCCGGTTTTCCAAAGAGTGAAAGATGGTTGTTTTCAAAATGGTTGCAATATTCCACTGGTCTGGAAGATGGAGAAGGAATAAAGAAAAGTGGCTGAACCCTTCATTTATTATTTATTGCCACTCACTACTTATACCATTACTGGTATTTCAAATAGTTTTTAATTCGGTGGTGATAGCTCAACAAACCAACTCAACAACGATAATTAACAAAAATAATGTAAATGTGACTGATGAGGATGGTGGGAGTGGTTCATGGGAATACTATTACGTGGACGATGATGAACCGGAAAACAGTACCAATACCGTTCAAAATGCAACAAACAGAGCTGGGAAATTTCCAAATTCAACACGAGCTCACGGGGATGAATACTATTATTATTTCGAAGAGGAAGTTGTGATGAAACCTAAGAATGGCTCTGCTCCGGGGAAAGTGATAAAAACAACTACGCTGAAAATTGACAAGACTCGAAAAGGGCCGAGTATGAGATCCAGTAAAGTTGATTCTCTAAAATCTGCAGCAAGTCGTTTTCCTCATCTAGGAATCGGAGGAGGTGGTTATCGAGACAGCATTGATCATGGTTTAATTGCGTTACCTTCGATTGAACCATTGAAAGAGCTAGCAACGCCTATTGAAATAGAGGGACCTGTATATACAGATAATAACTATGGGCAGTATGACTACAATAGTTATTACAACCAGGGAGGTCCGGATACAGCAATAGGGGAGCCTCTAGGACCTGGAGAATTTCCCCCGGATCCATTCAAAGAGGAAGGGCAGCCTGTGCTATTGAGACCACCTACACAGTCAACACTGCCAACGCAGCCACCTGCGGAAAGTGGCTTGGAATTGGATATCTTAAAACAAATATCACAGTATGTTGATGATGATGATGACATAGTTCCTGATAACGAGGATAATGGCGGTAACGATGTTGTTGAGATTGGTGAAGAAGTTAAGAGTGCTATATTTGATAATGATGTTAAAAAACCTCAACGACAGCCGGGGCTAGGCATACCTAATCTTCGTACTCAGTTCAAAGTTGAGGCTTATGGCTCCATTGCACCAGAAAAAAATCCGATTGTCAAAGCGAAGGAGTTCTTTTACCATCTTTGGGAAATAATTTTGTCATTCACAAAGTCAGAGTTGTTACTGTGGACGGAGAAAGGGTTTAATTTGGTGGCAGAGCTGACCATTCCACAAGAGCACTATCTTCGCGTCATTAGTTTTGCTGGAATTTATTTGTAAGATGATTTTACATTTTGGTAGAGACAGTAATTGGTAGTCAGTTATCTTTACATTATTAAATTATTGGATAAAATCTTGATCTTGATTCATTTCATAGGTTTGTTTCAATGCTGACCTATCGTGCACAAGATGTTGCTGAGTAAGTGAAAGCATTCTTTTGATTGCATTTGCATTGCATAGCAGGACCAGTTATGTAGGTGCAAAGAATAGCTAGATGTTAATACAATTTTGTCTCTGATTTGAATTCTTTAGATTAGTGTGTCAACTTGATATCAAAGACGAACCTGTTAAAGTTTATAAATATCATGCTGCTCGTCGATACGTTCCGGCAAGATGTAAGTCTTTCAAAATATCATGCAAGCGAGTTGGATTTTTTCATGGAAGATAAGCAAACATAGTTTTGTGCTACTCTTTGTACTGGTATATATATGTATCTTTGAAATTCGTAAAATGTTTTAGCTGTTGACCCACGCATGCAAAAACGCTTCTTGAAACTGTTTCGAGGAGGAAAGGAAAAGGATGAGGAAGAAGACGATTTAGACAGCAGCAGTAGCAGCAGATCTAGTGAGGAAGATATCGCGGATGAGCTGGATCATATATCTGAGATGTGTCCAGAGGATGCTTTCTTTTATAGTTTGAACCCTAGGCATATCGAAGCGTACACTCATTTACAGCACATATTAGTCGGTGAGTCAACAAATTATTACAATGCTTTGATTATAGGTTATCATTGTTACTACAAGTTGTAACGTTTTTTTACTTTAGCACAAGACTCTCCCAAAGCATTTTTGCGCATGGCCAAGCGATTGCTTCACAAAGAGAAGGTACACCCTAAAGTGTGGTATTTCGCTATAATTGGAGCTTATCTTGCTCGTCAAGACCTTACTGGATTCAGCGTCGCGCATCCACTAGATGCCATACCTGACTGGTATATTCCAGCGGATTTAATTAGCAAACATATGAAATCTTATCGGAAGATTCGCATCAAGCGCTCGTTCAACACAAATTTTACGAGCAGCAACGCATTAGCAACAATTCATTTTTCTCAAGAGGAGGAGGATTTCTATGCAGGATTGCCATTAAACTTGCCCGTCAAAAGTGACAAAGGAAATTATACAGTGACCATTATGACTTCAAAAAAGAGGAACTCGACAACCACTGCCAACAGTATGGCATCCTCAGAAGAAACATCAAATTCAGTTGAACCAAAAGAAGCAATGGCTAACTCAATTGAGCCCAAAGACGAAATATCAAGTTCAGTTGAGCCCAAGGAAGAAATATCAAGTTCAGTTGAACCAAAAGAAGTTATGGCTAACTCAGTTGAGCCCAAAGAAATTCCCTCCAACGAAGGTGATGAAAAAGTTATAACCTCCGTGGAATCAAAAGAGGACATCTCCAAGTCCGTTGAGGTACAACAAGATCTCCCTGTGAAAACTACGAAGAAAAAAGAAAAGAACAATAATCCCACGTTAAATTACAGTAAAAAGAAGAATAAAGAAAAGAACAAAAAACCCACATTAAATTACAGTAAAAAGAGGAATAAAGTCACGAAACAGGTTACAAAACCAGCGACAAAAGAGGTCAAAAAACCAATCACGAAGAATGTTGTGACTAAAGTTAAAATTGTCACCAATGTGAAAGGTGACAAAGGGGAATTAGTTGCCGTGAAGGGAAAGCCAATCACAGGAAATGCCACACAACTTGAACATCCTCTCGATAATCGACATCATGGGAAAAAAAGGAGAAAGAAAAAGGTAAATAATCTGGCTGTTTGCTCATATCGCACTGCATTATTGCACCTCGCATAAGAGTCGTATTGTGTAATCGTGAATTCTACACAGTGACAAAACGCATGCATTTTCTTTTTAGAAGTGCATCAAAGTCAATTGGAAGGTTGGTTTAGACAATGGAATCGAAAATGAGTTATGGTACTGGCGGGAGGATATGATGCTGAATCAACATCATTGGTATTTACAAACAGGATTTTTTAAAATGTCCATTCACCAATTAATCACTGAAAATTCAGAAAATATTTATCCACTCTTTTTCGACTTAGGTACTGGCATATGACACATCCCGTGAACTCCACACAGCACGGTGATCGTCGAGCAGAGCTCTTCTTTTACATGCATAGGTCAATTGTTGCAAGGTACTGATGATCCCAAAACGGCGGTTTTGAAACATTTTTCATAACCATCGGTATTACGGAGAGTATATGCTAGTCGCTTATTTAGCTCATGATATTTCCCTTGTACTACGTATAGATACAATGCTGAAAGGTTGTCCAATCGCATGAAGACAGTGGTACCCTTAAAATTCAGAGATGGCGGAATAATTCATTCAGGCTATAATTCTCACTTGGCTGATATTAATGCTGATGTTTATTGGTCTCCGAGATTGCCCCATACACCGCTCCGGGTAATGATAATTCTGTAACAAATACGAAATAATGGCAAGTTATGAAATGATTGGCTTGCAATGACTATAATCACTCATTTATGGTAACAGGATATTTTTCATGAGCATGATCCAGACTTTGCTCAAAACATCCCAATGTCTTACTATGAAGCATTATGTCAGCGGCTTGTCAAGGGCATCAAAATGGGAAATTTGATACTGGTATGTTTTTGCTGCTATTGCTATTTAATTTTACGGTAGCAAAATTTACTAGCAAAAAAATTTGTATCTTCTTTGAATTCCTCAGCAAGGAACACCACCCCTTCCAATTAATCATTTGGGAGGAATTGAACTGTTAGGAAACACGATCGAGGCTGCTGACTTGTCTGTGAATCCAATTTACTACGACCCAATGGGCATACATGCACTTGGACACATAATGATAGGACTATCAGCGGATCCAGATTTCAGGTTCAAGAGACCTACTGGGGTTATGTCAGACGCTGCTGTGTCAATGAGGGATCCTGCTTTCTATTCCTATCATTCGTTCATGGATAACATTTTTGAACTCCATAAAGAGCGTCTGCCTCCCTATGAAGTCGCTGAAGTAAGTCTGAATGCAGTTTGGCGTTGTATACCAAGAGAAATTAGCGTTATCCAGTTTTTGAAATTTTGTGTACAGGGAGACTTTCCTTTGCTGTGGAAAGGGGTTAAAATTCTGAAGATAGCAGTACACTCGCAAGGGGGTGCTCCTATAAATGAAATGCGAACGTTTTGGACTCATCACAGGTTTGAACTCTCCCCAGGCGTTGACAGAAGCATTAAGAAAGGAAAGAAGAAAGCACAAGTATGTGCTCAACATTTGGACCACGAGCCGTTTTACTTTAAAATTGAAATTGTAAGTAATTTACCTTGCTTGAAGCAAGACTGCAATATTGAGATTGCAATAAGTTTTAAATATGAAAACGTCAATTATATGTATTGCTTAACCAATAGCATCGCGAACACTGTGTGAAGAGCAAATCTAATCAGGCTATGGTTAGAATATTCATGGCTCCAAGATATGACGAGAAAGGGAAGAGAATCCCCGTGAAGATTCAGCGGCGTCTCATGTTCCCCCTAGACTCATTTCCAGTTAAATGTAAAACCATTTTTTGTGATTCGATTTTAGTAAAACATCATGCAAAGGATTTACGCGAGTGACTAATTTAACTCACAAATTCATTTCAGTGAAAGTGGGGAGAAACATTATCACTAGATATGCGGAAGACTCGTCGCTGACACAACCATGGACGAAAAGTATTCGTGACTATGAAAGAGGGCCGGATCCATCCGGAGCTGCCGATTTCTGTGGATGTGGTAATATTTCAAAAATAACCGTAAACTCTTTCTTTTATTTGAACTTTGCATAACTACATGAGAAGGCTCATGTAATGTTTGCGTGACATTTTAGGTTGGCCACAGCACCTCTACATTCCCAAAGGTCATGTCAATGGCATGGCTTTTGACCTCTTCGTAATGGTTACAAATTATGACGAGGATTATGTGCCAAATGATCCAAAAATATTGGAAGTCCCCGAAACGTGTAACTCGCCATATATATTTTGCGGACTGCCGCGCAGGAGATACCCAGACAGAAGGCCAATGGGCAAGTAGTCGATCTGAATTTTGAATTTTAACTGAATTTGTCTTGACTATAAAGAATTTTTCTTTGACTTGTGTGATTTTTTATCCACCTTCAGGCTATCCGTTCGACCGACCATTGTTCAAGTCATTTAACTGTCCTCCCGGTTGGACATTTTACAGCGTCCTATGCAAGAGCCTCAATCTCGTCATAAATAGACCCCTTGATACTTTAGAAGAATATGTGTCAAAAGCTCCAAACATGGAAATGCTCAAGGTTTGGAAATGCAAAAACAACAACTGCATATCATAATTCCAAACATTCGTTTTCACTCATGAACTGTTTGCTCATTTAAATCAACTTTATGATTCTTTTTTTTTCTATAGGTTCACATTAGGCATATAGATGACATCTTTCCAGAACCTGCGAGGCATCGTTGAAAAATACAAAAGAATTAAATATTTACCGTTGCTTTTAGCTAATGCTGGATTATTGTTTCATCATTGATGTTTTCTAACCTGTGATACTGTAAAATGAAAAATAAAATGCTGCTTGATGGCTATCAAAAGTATTCGTTGCTGATTGTAATTCAAGAAGTTTTAATTTCTATTGATCTATAGCAAAAAGATCCAGAATTTTCCTTGTGTTCCCATCTTATTCATACTCTTTGTTGTCGTCTCACGTCTCCGCAATTACCGACGCCATCAACAATTCCGAGTGATTTAAAGTTTAGCGGCATTTTAGAACGGTTTTTGGTAACTTCAAATAGGTAAGGGAGAACGCTAGAGCTAGACAGGAAATAACACATGATGTAATCAATGCAAAATGTGTAGCGGTTGAGGTGGAGGGTTGAGTAGGTTGAGTGGCAAACATTTACTTGTTTTGAAAAAGAGATTGGAACCTGGAACTTAGTTGTCCTAATTTCTGATTGCTTAGTCCTCAAGTTATAAACTTTGCAGGTACCTTTTTTGCTCATAATTAAGTTTTCTAACACCCTAAAGATCATGGATAAAGACACGAAGTCAAGTGGCACAACAGTTGAGAAATTTTCATTCGAAACGTGGAAGTCAAAGTGGATCAAAGAAAAGGATAAAGGTTAAAGTTAAAGAAAGGATTCCGCTGTATGGTCTAAGTTTTAAAACTATTGTCGTTTTTTTCAAGTTCTGAAATCTCATAAATATGGAATGAACATGATACGTTACGTTATTGATGCTTTCTTGATTATAATTTTCTAAATAATTCTATGCAATTACCAATTTCATCAGTTTTTTAATGAATTTTAGGGATTTACTATATTCATAAGTTGTAGTCGTTACAAGTTGCATTAAATGTTTAGTTTTGTAAGGAATAAAATGTAAAACAATGATATATAATGTTGAATGTATTAAATGTTTACAATAAAAATGACAACTTTGTCTCGTTGATTGAATACATTTTAGTCAACATCCTTGAGTTACCATCAAATGTTTAAATTATATAAACCAGCTCAATTGTATAGAATTTATCATTCATAAATTTTTACATGAGAATGGGAAAGTAATAAATTTACGAGTTTCATCGAAATTGTGTCAAAGTTAGTCCTAATCTGCGATCGATGAGGAAAGGGATGTGGCCAATCAAATCTTTAAAAATATCTAATGTCTCATTGCAATTCTACTCCATATTCTGTTTCGCAACGTAGCATGGCTCTGGCTCGATGAAATGACGATCCTGTCCCACATCCTAACTAGAATTAACTTGACTCAATACTACCACAAAATCAGAATATTAAATTAAGGATGGAATACTTTATGAGTTTAACTACCTACCTAAACTTTATTAGCCATTGTTTCATCAAATGTTCAATAGAAAATTAATTGAATATCAACTATCGATTGAATTAATATAATGATGACGACGTGTTAAGCTCATTTTAAAAAAACGGAGTTTGAAATGAGTAAATTGGTTATTTGTATTCTTTTAACCGCTGCTTAAACCAATTTTTAGGGAATTCAATTTTTAAGAAATACATACCTATATTACCTTATCCTACTTGAAGTATTCCGTTCGTATAATGTTCCGAGTATTGTCATTCTCCACTTGAGGCAAAATTAATATGCGCACAAGATGAACCATAAGTTTTTAATTCACTTGCCTTTTTAGGGATGCTTGTTCTGTGTTAATATCTTCAATTCATGACTTAAAATTGAGTTGTGTCGTGATTAAATTATATGCTGTTAATCTTCTGCGTTCCTCTTTTTACTGCCTATATAGATCAACAGATCCGAGGTATGCATGACGCCTCATGAATGATGAAGCACTTTTCTTTTTCATCTTGTGATGAGTTAGTAAAATGAAAAAGATGCGCTTTCATTTAACCCTTCTTATCTCTAAGTAGAATTATACAGCATTTGATCATATATTGGTGAACACTGTGTGTCCAGATAGAACTATTTGTCACCGTTGCGAAAATATATTTGTGTTGGTTTGCTGGATAGAATATTCTTAAAATAACGTTCGAAGCTATGCATACAAACATAATTCACACAAGAAACTATACACTGCATCAGCATTAAAGTAGCAATTTATGTAAATTGTTTATTATTCATGCGCTCATTTATTGAGATCATCGCTTGTAAACCTGAATACATACATATGTACGTACTTAATGCTACAGAATCTTGATCTAACCATGAAAGATCATCAAACATCTCTTCCTGTTTAATCCTCTTTCAACATCATATACAAGTATTTTACAATTATTAAGAAAAAAATAGCTAGTCCTTAATATAAGCTGATGTGTAATACGTATCATTTCACATTCCACTCTATTTATTCGTTCAGCGATTTACTTGTTTTGGAAGTTCTATAATAATAGTTCAGTTACTGTTTGTCCGATTCTCATTTTCAATAAAGTACTTATTTATTGCTGTCCAGACTCATTGGAAGAATCCAGAAAAAGGAGCAAAAAATCTGGTATCCTCATCTATACAAAAGTATCACACACTTTATCCTTCAATTTACTTCCTACTTGGAATGGAAGTATGAAATTGCGACCAGCAAAGCAACTAGTTGAAAACAAAATTATTACAGCAGTGGTTATTACTTAGGACTTGTTGGTTTGGTTTTACTTTATTCGTGAGCAGCACGAGCAGGAACAATGGTATGTTATTATGAAGTAAATAAAAGAAGGAACAACGAGTAGTAATCTTTTACGCATGCATGTTTGTTGTAATGTAGGTATACCTATAAACATTAATCTTGAATTTTGAAGCAAGGATGATAATGCTTCTCTTCCGACTATAGTTTTCACATTTTTTGTCATAGCGCTCCATGCACAAAGCAGCAGGATTTTAGCTGCAAAAATAACAATGTTATGTCTGTCTGCTCCTCTGCACGATATCCCTATTCCTGTATACTGACAATGACATTGGCCTAGACCTTCAGAAAAGATGACTGCAAGACACAAGTTAAGGTAGTCGAACAGTGTTCATACGACGATTTGGTAATGAAATAATTGTACTGATTGGTACTGGGTATATGATTTAAAAAATGTTTTTGTTCCTGTTAAAATGTTAGCTGTGTACTATATCCACTTGATCAACGACAAGCAACACAAGGGCAAAATGCAATGAGTCATATTCGTGAGCCTTTGTGAAGATCTCTGGGATAAATCAGCTCTCCTGGAGTTATTGGCAATAAAACATTGACTGAGTTTAGAGAAAAATTAATCTTGCGTTCTTCACAAGACATTGGTGGATGGGGATTTGGAGAGAATGTGAGTGCGATGTGAAAGTGTCAAGACTGCACGCATGAAATTATGCATGCATGCTCAATTTACTTAATACTGAGAAAACATTATACCACAGTGATATTCGGTCTGCTGTAACATTACATACAAATCAACCAACTGTCGAGTAAACAAACATGAAACCAAATTAAATAAATGAGAAGAAAGGAAAGTTCTTGTGCAAAATCACTTGTAGCAAACATTTATCAAATTGGAATGGTCATGCTAACTGCAACGGATGACGACCGTGAACTGGTTGGAGGTGGGAATCTCAGGTCACCCATTCATCCCCTTCTCATCGACCACGTAAGAATGAAACAGATTTAGCTAGATTCATATTTCATTTATCTATTTTTGGGCGTATTTAAAGCATTGTCGTTTTATAAATGGAATTCCACACAGGTGGTCAAAAAAATATTGGAGTATGCGGACAACAACGATGACAAAGTTGAAGGTTGCAGTGATCACAGCAGCAGTCAAAACCTTCTGTCATACAGACTAGTCTGCAAACTATGGAACGAAATAGCTTCGTCCTTGTATAAATCCAAGCAACAGGTTGAAGTTGGCAGCTATTCAACTAGTGTGCCTAAATTTCGGAGACTGATCAAACTTCGCAGAAGCTTCCACAATAAACGACACATAAAACAATCAGGAAAAAATAGAGAATTCGGATTTCCCCCATGGCCATGTCCATTCACGAGATTTCGTTTGTGCCAAGAGGTTTTTCAGCCACTTTACTCAACTGTGATTACAGACTTTTTTCAAACGTTCCAAGACACTTTGGAGGTCCTAGATATATGGCTAGATTTGCGTAGCACTCTAATGGAAGTTCCTATCCATAACGGCAAATCCAATATTAAGTGTTGCTTCCCCAACCTTAAAACGCTTGTTTACGATGATCGACGTGTGGTACCGGAAGGATCTGAAGATGTACGCGGATCCCTCCTAAAAAGCTTGACAGAGCTTGCGCCAAATCTACTCAGTTTGAGCATTAGATTCCAAAGGGATTTTCGTGGAAGTGTGGAGAGTGGGAGTGATGCCATTTTAGAAAATATGAACCTAATCTTTAGAAATCATAACGGGAAACTAACAAAAAGTCTGAAATCATTGAAGCTCGATCTACACGTTAACGACGCTCTGCTCAACTGTTTGAAATGTGCTAGTCTTCGGGTTGACTCTCTAGAGATGGCGATTCGTGGTTCAACATTTACATTCCTGGCATTCCGTCAGTTTTTAGAATCTCTGCAGCCATACCTGAGAAAATTAAAGTTGTCTTATATAGAAAGGGATTCCAATTGTCTGATTTCCTTTCCAAAAATGAGCTCTCTTTGTGAGCTTGAAATTGACGGGACTGATGCTTTTTCCAAGCATTCAGTCTCCTTTGGAGATTTTACATACACTGAAAATCTTCCTCACCTCCAAGCACTTCGTGTGAATATTTGGGCTACAGTTAATTTAAGATGGGGACAGTTTTTCCCAAAGAAAATCCCAGTCTGCTATCTTACGGAGCTTAAACTGCCTGGAGAGCTGTGTGACAGGAGGATGATGTTGACTACTGCAACTGTGTTCCCAAATCTGAGAGTATTGCAGATCTCATTGTATTCGATAACATTGGATGCGATGGAAGTTGTATTTGAATGTATGAAACAGTTGGAGGAGCTAACGGTGATGAAGTTTCCTTCTCTGTGGGACAGAAATGAGAAAAATATCGACCACATTTTGACTGGAATAAGTCCATCTAATTGTGACAAGCTATGGAAAGAAAATGCAAACTTGAGTAAAATGACCGATAAGCAGCTAGAAAGTTTAAAATGTAAACCAGGGCTAACAGACTTGAAAAGTAAGTTTGGTGACAATCAATCGCAGTTAACTGCTGTTGATTTATCTCCAAAAATCAAATCAAATATTTCAAAAGTTTTAAATAAATGCTTCATGGATTGACTTTTAGATCTACAAAAATTTGCAATGCCTGACCTTCAGTATCAAGCCAGCTATACTGATGTTTCCGGATACTTGGCCTTTAATAAGATGGCTAATTTGAAGAAATTAAATGTTGGTCGGTCATGTGTAAGTGCGGAAATATTTTTAAAATGAAAGAACCTATAAATACAGACAATCAATATGAGTGCTTTTACTTTAAACTTTTAAAATTCTTGTCTTTTCATAGCTTGGAAGTGCTTGTCTCACACAACTAATCAGCAAATATCCAGAGATGGAGGCACAGCGACGGATGCCACCAACTTATTTTAAAGAACCTGAGGATGACGATGATGATGTGTCGTTCTTAGAACTACCTGGAGATACATGCGTATACCTGTGATATCTTTTATTTTTAGTTTGTTCAGATTAATTTATTATACCGTTTTGTTTTCGAGAATTTTTAGATAGATTTTATTAACTGAAAAGATGACAAGACTTTATATTACTGTCAACTTTTGGGATTCTTATGAATTTTTGTAACTTTCAATAAATGGCAATGCAACCTTAATGTGCAAAATGCATTTCATATGATGTATGAGGAAGATAAAACATAACATTGGAATTAAGGAAGAGGAATAACACATGAAGACATGACAGAAAATTGTGTGTCTATGTGTAGTAATTAGTGATTATTGCGGCATAATGTTAATCGTCTCCACACGGGAAACATTCAACATTATCAATTAACTTAAAAAAACATGTTTACGTGTACCGGAAAACCATCATAAAGTGTCAAGTCATCCAACGCGCGTTACTTTTCGCCCACTTGCCTTTCAGTCCGTGTTTAGTCCTCGTACCCATGTTTGCTCATCTAAGAAGATTCGCATACCATGTAATCAATCTTAAAGTGAATTCTGTAGATTTGTTGTGCAGTATAACATTACTAAAGACGGCGTCTTTAATTTATGTGTTTACTAAAGTTTTTCTAATGACTGAATTTCAACCTTTATCTGCAGAAATACACGCATTATTGCTTCCTTTTAATCACAGACAAAAATATCTGACGTAGATAACATTACCAGATAAGTTTCCAGACGAGGAGTCAAGAGATCGACACGTGCTATGGAACAACAGGAAATTATACCGCTCCCACTCAGATAATAAAATGTGTCATACACAAAAAGCCAACAATAAATCAAATGCAAGAAGTAAAGGACCAATAAGAATCAAAAATGCTTAACGCAACGCAGAGATATAATCAATAATGATGCCTTGAATCAAATGCTAAAGTTTAAGTTATGTCGAAGCTCTTGCAGGGTTATAATGATGATGTTAGCCTCGACTGTAAAAGTATCAGATTTCGCATTCTGAGATGCTCAACAAAATTCCTCACAGTTTCCACCAACTGATAAAATAAATTATTGACATATGCGTGCTTATAAGCACGAATACCTACACTGTTTTTGCCTGCCTTGCCAAACAGATTAGCCGCAGCGACATTTGACTTCTGGTGGCGTCTTTTTTGTATCGTTTAATGCTCTTTTGCTCTAGTTTTATTTATCTGATAATTAAAATCTGGCATCTCGGTAAAAACAAGGAAAATAAACTCACAAAAACAGTTTTTACAAAGCAAAATGACCGCATGTACATTCATGCCCGTAATATTTTTCTAAAAGTTTTATACAAAATAAAAAAAGTAGCTTAGGTAGATAGCTTATGATTGTTTTGTGGTGACTGCGGCATAATTATTTCTTTAAAATGTTTTTGGAAATCATGGTTCATTCCTTTGCTGTACATTGCAACTTGAACTTGAGCGATCCAATGAACTGTACAATGTGACGAATAATTTATAAGCAATCGTATCTCCTGATATAAATGATGCAGAAATACAAAATTTCGGCCTTCCATTTATTTCTACTGGTTTTTTGATTGAAGATACATAGGAAGATAATTTGTTTTTATCCACTACATCCTTAACATAAATATCACGCTGTCACCGCACAAGGCATCGCCTCATCGTAAAGCATAGCAGAACCTATAACAAATATGCAAATTAGTTATACATGCACAATATTTTCACTTCATGTTTGACCACTTCTCTATCTCTGCTATATAATAGTCATGGTTCGTTGTCTTGTGGCCCTTCTCAGAGAAGGCTTCTCTGTTTTGGCAAGTCAAGTGACCGTCGATGAGATAATTCTTCAACGAATGCAGCATGTAATGTCTATTGGATTCTAAATGATCTTGAGCTACTTTTGCTGACATTTACCTCGAAAACTCTTCAATACATGGTGCGCGTTGCGTGTCCTTCTTAAAACACTAGTAAGCATTTTGAGCACTGAACTAACAAAAACATTTCCGCTTTTTATTTTGTAAAGGTAGATAAGCATATTATATTACGTAGACTGACTCCACCCTGCTGTTATTTCTAGGGAGCATACCGGGGATATTCAATCGTTTAATGTTTTGCACTGTGTAAAAATTATAATTACCCGTTCAAAAACAAGCCAGAAGTGTGTTTGATCCTGTGAATTGTTGCATTTGAGCTTGAAGTATAAGTAGCATCTGGATAGTTTGGAACCAATATTTAAATATCTTCGTAATAATGACTTACAAAGCATAGAAAATATAACGTCAAACGAATCCTTTTTTCATTGCTTTTATGAAGCTCGTGTGACCTTCTCGTTTTTGTATTGGCATATCATAAATTGTGTCTTCATCTCCTTCGACCACACACTAAATTGATGAGACGCTACAGTTACAATTACAATCACTCGGCTACCGTGCAATTTAAAAATATAATGATAATATGGTATGCAGAACCGAACGACGACGCACTTCAGTAAAGCAATGCATTTACGAGTGATCTGGTGATATGGATTCTTCGCGAGCTTCTCTTTTCAATCCATATGCACTACACAATTAAATTATTTTGTTCCTCGTAGATAATTATTATTCAGACATTTGGATCTCAAGCGAGAAGAAAGGAAATGGTACATTGACTTTTGGCTAAAAATTAGCTTTGTTGTAAAATTTGGTTTACCAATAAGATGTTGATACTACATCATGAACGCGATCCCTGACATAAATTCACATTAGCAATCTAAAAGTCTGTATTTTACTATAAATGATTAGCAAAAAATAATTGACTCCGAGTTGAGCAGTTATAATATTGTATTCTACTAATGATATTTTGTGTACCTATATGCGTACGAGTAAATTACAGATAATTGTCAACCTATCATCCAATAAATAATGTATGCTTCTATAAAAGATTACCGTAGTTCATGATTGTAATCTTCAAAACCTTTTCTTCATACAGTTACAACCACTGCACAAACTTTCATTTCCCCTGGGCTCTCATTGTACTCAGATTCATTACATATGCATGCACAAAACCTCAGAAACCTTGCCATCCATCCCATCTAGATCTGTGTTGTAATAGAATCAGTAATCACAGTACTTAGTGAATGACACTCTTAGATTTATCCACTGGAACATGTGATACAACTACAATATTACTAATCTTTCTATACCTAAATAGTAATTTAAGGATTTATAATGTAAGTCAGTTTCTCAGTCAGTTAAAGATTACAAGTCCCATGTACACAAACAAAGCAATCAGCACTTCCATCAAGTCTCCATTGTTCACACAGGATTAGGTATACACATTATTCTGCAAGCTGCAGAGAAACCTGCAGGTTTCAATAATTGCTTTGTAATATGTTACGCATGCCCATTTCAAATTTGGGCTTTTATGAGTCATTATCCTTGTCCATATTTTTAAAATGAAAATCGTATTGCCTGTCCTCAAATTCCATTTCCAAAATATTATAGTAGCTTGCATACTAATAATGGCATGCAAAGGTTAAGGATGTCCTATAAGGATAATTTGAACCACATGCATTATCATACAGTATTCATATTTAATATACTCTCGATGGACTCTACATCGAATGTAATGCCAAGACGTGATAGACTTTGCTGTTATGTTTTAAACTACACCCCATTGACTTCTGTGTGTCCGCTCATTTTTCTTGTACAGAACTAAAGCCACGGTATAAAACGTGGCATTATTCCGACTACCATTTCCGAAGTTTAACTTGTGGCAATTAAAACTGAAAGAGTATAATTGCACTGTGCAATGTACTTCTGCCACTTAACAAAACGATTAATTAGTATATAAGATTAAGATAAAAGTTGTATGTATCCGGTTAGATAATTTTATGGTAAAAATGTACCTACTATACACATTAACACTACATTAGGGATGCAATTCTTCGCACATCAAAGTTATACAGCGCTCAGCTCATAAGTGTGGTTTTATTTTGATGTCACTGATTGATGGAATGTCTGTGTTCGACGTATCATCCGATGATTATGTGGACTTGACTTACCCACTTACCCTTTGATAGAACCGCACTTTACTCGGGTCAAGGAAACTCAACACGCCTGTATTGTGCTTACGAATACCATCGTTTTAGAACATCTCAAATCTGAAAACTACATCATATTTTTTATCTCCTGACAATTATTAGTGATTACCAATCAAATATCATAATAACTCAACCCCTTTCATCGCTATTACAGAGAAGGCTGCTAATCATGCATCACGTTTATCGCCCCTACCAGCTATTAAAGTTCATCCCTACAAGCAAATAATTCATAAAATGTTATGCTCATTCACTTCACATACAAACTGTACAAAAAAGGAGATCAGATAGATCATTCATTTGACCGTCATATAAAGTATTTAATAGCAAACCAATGGAATAGGAAAAAATGAATCACTTAAGTGCCATGCGCCATCAGTTCTATGTTGTATGTAAGGCTTATCGGCTCATCATTGTTATTCTGTGCCTGAAAACTTGTGTGACAACTTTCACGATACAATGTACATATATTCACAAACCTTCCAAACACAGCCATTCGAACAGATATCGAATCGGCCACCCACCATCCAATCCAAACCGTTATACCAACAAGTACTCCTTCGAAACAAACATCCATGGCCTAAGTCATCATTTATAGAATTCTACATACTAATGATTAGTAGGCAATCTATGTGTGATGTGTGTGAAGAATATAATAGAGGGCATAGGGTACATGTCATGTTAGTTATGTAGAAGCACCAACAATTCGTCATACATCAAAGTATATTATGATTATGGTACATGACTTACAACGTTTAACGCTACATTACTTGTTACTTTTCTGCAGTTTCCCACAAATTAGATAATTATTATTTTCACATTAGAAAAATCATTTTCTGATTCATTTCCCTTGCACGTGATACTATGTCCCAGTATGAAGTCCCCGTAGGCATATTAGTTACAATGTCTTTTTCATTTTTGTTATACGTATAATTTTTATCAGAAAATATGAAAACATGAATGCTTCATCGTAGCCTCGACCTTTATTTCCTACAATATGTATATCTATTTTTATAATGACAATGGTTATTCAACATCGTACATCCATGTTTTAAAACGTTGCGTTCTCGAAACAACTTTTCACACCTTCTTGTTCCAATTTTCATTTATTATATAATATTTTATTATTTGAAGGTTTATGTATGAATGAAACAAAAATTACGGATAATAAGCAATAAATGTACGTATAAACTTTGAACTATCAAAATTGTCATCATTGATATACTTACCAAAACATTTATTTTTTTGCGATTTAGCAATAACTTAAAGAAAACGCAGCAATTTTTTTTGTGAATTTTTAAAATTGACTTTGACCATAATTGAACGATAAATTAAAATTTGTGTGCACTTTATAGTGACCGTGGTTTGACTGTGATCAAGTCACGAATGCCAAAAAAATTTGGTGGCAATTTTCTTGAAATGGAAAATCAGACAGTATATTATGATCCCCAATGGCGAATGCAATTTAACACAAGTGTGAAGCATATAAGGGATGTCTGCCTTCGAAATCCGGAAAGGCTAAACAAATTTGTTTACAATTACAATACAATGCTAGATGAACTCAAAAACACTTTTATATCCTTCCGAACGCACGTGACAATCAAAAGTCAAATCAAACATGAGCTGTTCCGTGTACTGCGAATCTTTCAAAATGCAACTTACAAAATGCACGAAAACAATCTGTATTGTGTATAACTTGCATATATTATAATTTATAATGCTAACCCCGATGCATGCATACCATTATTGCATAATTTTGCATTGGTCATCTTTCATTTCTAAAATGTGCACTATACACTAATATGACGTTGTTTGTTTATATAATTTTGTTTTGTGTGGTGTAGACAGAATACTTCAATTTTGCATTATTTAGCAGCTTTGCTCAAGTATGGTACTTGTTAGATTCGCATGTGTATGGCATTCAACATGCATTTTTTAAACCTCTAAAAGTCTGTAAATTATGCTTTACATGTGTTTCATGTTGTTAGTTACCTGAAGGTCGACAATAAGGATTCATCCAACCCAATACACGTCAAGATGTGCATATTTTCTTGACACTCTTTCTAGCCGAGCTGTGTTGTGATGTTTTCGTCTATAAAAAATGCATTTGACTAAACAAAGCTTACTGCACACTCATATAAGATTTGGCGATAGATAACCATTTATGATTACAGCACTAATGTACCGATCTTTGACGAACTAGGAATAATACGTTGGAAATACCTAAGTACCTATATTTTCCAATAACTAATGGCTAGATAGAATTGGTACCTGCAAAGGGCTACATAGGTTTGGCTAATAAACATGTCATGGCATTGGATTCATTATAGGAATCTACCACATGAATTAGTATAAAACTTAAGTGATGCTTTGGAGGAGTGAACAAGGAAAGAACAACAACCAGATAAACGTGCAATGCTGTACACAGACAATAACCATCAACCATAACTAAACCACGAAGATGATGCAGCATACATGCATCATCGAGGAAAAAAGGAAAAGAGAAGACCATTAATTTTTGCACATGAAGAAGTAATCACAAAGATGGTCATATACCTGTTCCTCTTTCCACTTTTGAATGGCATCCACCTCCTAATAATCTTCTCTCGAGATTCCGTCGTATGATACGAATTGCTATAATTTGTACAATGCATTGCTATATTCCTCTAGCTAACGTATTACCATATTGTGATCTAATAGCATTTTACACTTTTTGTCATAAAATCGCGTAATATTGTGGAGGAAAGCTGAAAACAAAACCATTTTAGATGGTTGCTAATGATGGGAACGTCTGAAGACGCTTCGACAAAACTTGTTTTTCTCATGAGAACTTGGCCACACCAACACTCCAGTTCAGTCAGTCTCTGGTTTATAAAGTCTTTGCAACACCTTTTGTATCTATACGCAGATAAATATCATTGTTGTTGTATGATTTGTGCGCATAAGATTTCTATGAAAATTTCCTTATAAGTCAAATAAAGTTGATTTACAAGTTACATCGATAAATGTTCCTTTGGCTCCTGACGTTTAAACGAGAACACAGTCAAAATGTCAAACTTTCCATTAAAAAGTAAGGATACATATTTTGTAACGCTTCAAATCGTGAAATAAGTGTGTCAAAATTTTCAAGTGTTCAATAATACAGTGTGCCGGTATTACCACTTTGTTGCTGAAGCAGTTTGTAATAAAATACAATGATCAAATTTGTCTCAAGGAGGATTTACTCATTGTTAAATTGTTGATTGAGGTGTTATGTGCGAGTGATTTGAATTACTTAAAAACAAATTTAATACCAGCTACTTATAACGTTTCAAAATTTCATAAGTTTCACGTAAAGTTGAATCCTAAACAAATGACCACAGCAATGGAGATGGACATGGATCTTGACGTTGACACAATGTTACAAACAAAGGAGCAGCAACCGGATGTGAGCCACTGGCAGGTACTGAATTAATTAATTTTTGATGAAATATTACATCCAACTTTGAAAATAATTGTTTGCTTAGCCCATTAGTGAACAAAGTGCACTTGGTTAAAATTAAATATCAAGGGCAACCCCTTAATTTAAACTTGATTTTTGAGTGTGACGAGTTTGTGCATGCATTTAGTGATGAAATCCTAATCAAGACTTTGTATTCTTTTGGTGATGTTTTAGGGCTCCAGGACAGAAAGAATGGAAATCGAGAAATTCATAAGTCCGCATCCATTACTTATAGACCACGTAAGATTATTGTCGTTTTCAAAGTAAATTTAAATTGCGGTAATCTGAATGAACTTGCGATAAGATTTTTCTGACTAAGCTTTCGTTTTTCTCAGGTAATTGAGCAAATTGTTAGACATCTCATTGTTGATCAGGAGGATGATGCAGTTCTTCGTTCCCGTCTTGTGTGTCAGCTTTGGGATGAGATTGCCACAAAAACCATGCGCTCCCACTCGAATAAGATCATTTACTTTGGCAAATACTTTCGAAGTGCAGAGTCCCTTCTCGAATTCACAACTTCCCTTAAGCATTCCTCCTCACTGGACAATTTTCCCGTGGGAAAATTCTATCTATGTGAAGACATCTTCAAGAATATCAATCTCCACACGGTGCAGACGTTTCTGACAGATTGTGCTACCCTCATCACCTCACTAACCATAAGACTGGACAATCAAAGTGACTTGAAAGTTTCTGAAGTGGCCTTTACGAAGCTACAGTTGCCATATTTGAAATGTTTGGTGTTGGACGACCGGCGTTTAATGGGCAATGATGCCAGTGATGACAGCAATGATATTAGTGAGACTGTGACGTGTTTGCTGGAAGGACTTGTTAAGTGTTCCCCAAATCTTGAACAGTTAACCGTGATACATCCCCCATCATCTATGTTTGATGACGAAGAAATTGCATCGACCCGGGAGAGTGCTTCTGAGCGAAATGTTGCCCAAATGCTAGCAAATTATTGTCCTAAACATTTGCAATACTTAAACCTAGACATAAAACTTAATGACAAGGTGTTGATGACACTTAGTGAAATTCCAGTCAAGTTGTCAGAACTCCAGTTGAATCTTCGTGAAAACGTGTTTTCGAATGGATCCCTCCACAAACTTCTGGACGCTCACAAGGAGTCTCTTAAGCGTTTACGGTTTTGTTCGATGGGAGCAAAATCCCACTTTGAAATAATCTTTCCTCAAATGCCGAATCTTCACCTGTTGGAACTCCACAGTTGGGATTCACAAATTCAAGGAGTTACCTTTTCCAAGATTACATACCAAAGCCATTTTCCATCTTTGAAGTCTCTAGTCTTGCACACGTGGGCGGAAAATCCCAGTTGGATTCAGTTTTTTCCTGCAGCTTACTACGGCATCGTCCCATCCTTGACCAGCTTGAAACTGCCCCAGAATTTCATGTATCCGGCAATGATTCAAAATCTATCCTGGTTGTACCCAAATCTATCCAAAATGGATTTGCATTACTCAAAGGAAACGGTTTTAATCATCCAGAGAGTTTTTAGTCATTTTAGTGAACGTCTTGAAGAGTTGAAAATTCGTGATAGTTTACCCCGGGAAAAGTTTGATTTTTGTTTAGATTCCCTATTCACAGGTCTTCCACAATCTGTCTGTGAGCAAATCTTGAGGAGAAAGTGTTTCCATCCGGACCCGGAAAAGAATCATCTTCTCAAGTTGAAACAAAAACCATCTTTGCTCAATCTAAAAAGTTTGTTGATCCTTTCAAACGTCAATATTTTTTGGAATGTTATCAAGCTTTACTGACTCATCCCATTTTTGTTTGACTCATAGATTTAAAGACGCTAGATATTGAAGACATGTTGCGTCATGAGACTTACGTGACGGACGTCACTGGGTACTTGGTCCTTCTTCAAATGCCAAGTTTACGCTATTTAAACATGGGAAGGTCTCAGGTACTATCACAATTACGACGGAACTATATCAAAAATACCTTATTTTACTTATCACGTCAATACCATTGGTTTTATCATAATTATTACACTGTGATGATTCAGCGTTTTTATAGCCACAGAATTAATTAATCTTCTCTAAACTAATTTTCATGACGTTTTAGATTCCTTCATGCATGTCATTCATTAATTTCCTTACGCAATCACCAGTATCGTCAAAGTCATCGAAGAAACACGTGTTATACAACAAAGCTAAAGTTTTAATTGCTGTCAATGAAAGCCAATAGCGGACGTGTTTGTCCGTACTTGAGTAGCTAAAAATCAAAAGGTTGCTTGCTTACGTGCTTGGCTTGTTATGTTAATTCACTTCTGTTATTTTTTAGCGATATGCAGAGGTGGAGGAGGATGATGAGATCAGGTTGATGGTATTGATGATGGTGATGATAACCTTTGCGTTGGTGTTAATACATTTCTGTTTCATTCGCTATTTATTGACTTTCTACAGATTGGCGATGAGTGTCTTGGGCATCTTGCCAAAAAGTACCCATCCAACATGCTAAAGGAACTTGAAGTGCCAAAGCCGCACCAAAGGACGTTGACAAATTCTGCAAGTAATATGATTCTAACACGCACACCTACCTCACTGATGACTGCATACAACTATTGTTTCTCTATGGATCTCGTGAACGATTGTGTGATATGCTAAAAAAAAGAAATATAACCTTCAAATTTTTAATTCCTTTTGTTTCACATTTTTAAAAGAAAGCATTTTTCCAGAAAAGAAATGCTATTTACTGTATGATATTATTTTATATTTGCGTATGCAAAAATTACAACACCTCATTATTCAACTAAAGACTCAGTTTCAGAGGGGTAATTTTTAAGTGTAGATGAGTTTTAGTGTGTTTATTAGCATTATATGTATTTTTAATTTGTATCTTCTTCATGAACAATATTTTTAAAGAAAAATTGAATAAAAATTCAACACAACAAATAACTGTTCTCAAGCAATCATATTCCGTCTCCGTCTTTCATTGGTGGCTGAGTTTGAAATCTCTTGTCTGCGTTGTATCTTGAAGTGGTAGAGCTTTTCACATCCCACCTATTCCACAAGCCTTCCACAGATGCAGCGGAAACATCCGTGGGACTTAGTGGCGCCAGCCATGCAAAAACATTGAAGAGCACTTCCGTGGACAGCAATTCTGCTCCACGGAATACGTTGGGGAAGAAGGAAAGGAATGGAGTTGCCAGATTTCCAGTGATTTGAGACTCACGGACAACACTAGCGAAATTGATGACAGTGTCAATTGCTTCATCGACATCCTATAACACAAAAAGTGTACATGTGTATATGGAGTGTGTACACTTTAAAGGTATCTTAAACATGTTAAAACATAAATATAAAATACTGAAATACCCGAGGAATCCGGACTTGATTAGAACGAACAAGCCTGAGTAATTCAATGAACTGTGTTGGTCCATCCAAAAAGATTAAGCGTGGGAGGTAAAATCCAATAGAGACCAGATTAAAACTGTCTTGTACAAAGCCACGAATAAGTGTTCCTGCAGCTCGGCTAACAGTGGTACCTGCAATAGCACTGGCATTTGCCATAAGGAACAATGTGTGGAGAAAGTTTGTTCGAACAGTTTTTTCTAGTAATCCATCCGGTTGTGTCATTTGCTTGACACTTTTGATTGTGTCTTTCATCCTCTTTGCAAACTTGACCAATTTCTCCCTCTGCGCTGCGGCATCTATAGGTTGTTGGACCACAGGTGCTTGTGTTGACGATGGAGCTGTGGGTAGAGTCTTCAAAAAATTGATTTGAAAGAAAGTAAATTTAAAAAGAATTCTTACAAAGAAAAAGTTTCTTACTGTTGATGAAGGCGTTGGCAAGCCTGCCGACTCTGCGGCTTGCTGCAATGATTGAGTTCCAACTGCCATAAGGAGCACCAAACGTATGGCAGTAGCACTTCCAAACAGCATTTTGATTCAAAAATATTTTATATTGCGCACCAGATTGTTAAAATTTAGAAATAGTTTTATGTGGTGCGTGGAATTGCACAACTTGTGCTTTTTAAAAACTTGCATTAGCAATTTTCTCTTTCGGTCACTGCCATTGTGATTTGGAAGCAAGCCCTATCCAGATCCAAATGGGGAAATGGTTTGTGTCCATTTTTGTGATGTAAAACACGCAATTAAAGAAATTAATTCATTGTCCTCCTATTTATGATAATTCATCTCTGTGAGCTACTTTACTTACAATTACAACAATCCGAAATCGAATGAGAATAGAAACATGACAGGTATATGATGTATTGATGCATTGTATTTTGAGCATTTTCGTCATGAATGCAGAATGCAGACCCAACAAGCAATCTAGCAATGTCCGATACAACATTGCTTAAATATCTATTTTATCAGTTTCATTAGATCGATACACAATTAATGAATTTAATGACCCCAGATATATATTCTTATAATTTGAACCGTGTGCTTCTTACAACATACGAGCTCGTACTCGTATATGCATTAACAGAATAGAATAGAAGATACATACTTTAAAAGACCAAAATTAGGTAGTAAATTATGTTTATTAGCATTTAAATGAAATCGTTCCTGCATGTATGAAGAAGCGTCATGAAAAGCAAGGAATTTCAAAATAATATCATAAAATCAATTACTTTAAAAATAAATAAATGTATACATATTATCTTTAACAATTTTAAAAATATATCAATGCATCCAGATTATCGATTTGAAAAATATACAAAACCTATTTCAAGCTAAATACAGGTTATCTACTAAACTGATGAAGCTACAGTGCAAGTATAAATACAAAAAAAACAACTTGATGAAAGGTTGCTAACCTCAACTTATTGTTTCATCCACTTCTTGTCGATATCATACCTAGCGGTGGTGGACATCTTTGTGTCCCAACGATTCCACAGTCCCTCAACAGACGCAGCGGACACATCAGAAGGACTAAGTGGTCCTAACCATTGGAATACACTGTACAATACTTCCGTGGCAAGTAGTTCAGAACCGCGGAAAATGTTTGGCCAAACTTTCAGGAACGGAGTCGCCAAATTCATTGTAATTTGTGATTCTCTGGCTTGGGCAGCAAAATTGATGAGAGTGTCAATAGCCTACGGAAAATTACAATCACAATAGGCACTTTATATTCATTTTTAAAATTCTCACTTTAAAATCATATAGGTTTTTAAAAAATTGAACACACTTCGTTCATGTTCATTGGGGCACGAATTTGATTGGCCCGAATTAATCTCAGCGTTTCAATAAACTGACTCGGTCCATCGAGGAAAATCAATCGGGGAAAGTAGAATGCGATAGATGCCAAGTTAAACTGGTCTTGTACAAAACCTCGAATCAATGTTCCAGCCGCTCTGCTCACATTTGTTCCTGTAACTGCAGTGTTATTTGCCATTTGGTAGAGGGAGTGGAGAAAGTTTGTTCTAATAGTTTTTTCAAGGAGCCCATCCGGTTGTGTCATTTGTTTCACATTTTTTAATGTTTCTTTAATTCTCTTTGCAATTTTTATCTTTCGCTGAATTTCTGCTTCCTGCACAATTTTTCCCACGTTTTTCACAAGCTCTTCATCCAATTTTTTATCAACGGAGGGAACTGGTGGTGCTAGCTATAAAATTTTAAACAAAATCAATTATGTATACTAAATTGTTGTGTTATATGTTATATGCCACTCATGAAGCTGAACTGTCGAATCAAATGTATTTAAATGTTTTAAATGTTTTACTGTTGTGGGTGCCGTTGATAATGCATTGGACCCAACAATCACAAGTAGCACTAAAGAAAAACAAATTCCAAAAGGAGTCATTTTTAAGAGTATAAAGTAAAAATGCTAGATACTAGCTCCATGTATGTACAACGGATAAGCGGATCTAAGCTGTTTTGCACCAGGAGGGAAGAAAGCGAAAGGGAAATTGAAATGTGCACGGGCTAAAATGTCATTTTGGCAGTACGTTACAAAGAGAGAAGTATAAGCATATAGATGTTGACATTAGTAGAATTTTTATATCATCAAACAACTAAATAGACACGTAATTAATTCACTGCCCTCCTATTTATGATAATTGTTTTACTTGGTACCTACGGAAAATTGGATCAATATTTAGGTATTGTAATTCTTGAGTGCGATCGTCCACACACAATTAAAATTCTGTGTACTTGTTTGGTAGGTTCATTTGTTACTGACGCCGACGCAATTTATGAGTTATGGAACTTGTTTTAGGGAAAGTAACCATAATTGACAGCTGCTATCTTGAGCAAACAAGGACCACACATATTGTTTTACACGACACGACTATGATTTAAATGTTCATGAATAGGTTATATAGAGATATTTGAATCAATGCTGTTGTCGTAGGATGAAAATATATTTAAGGCTACATGACTATGACATGAGCCTATACCCTATCTAATACTATATATGTCATAATGATTAATTAGTAAAAGCTTTCCACTTTCCATAAGCCTATCTATACCAAGCTGTCACTGTCTGCTTTTTCTTTAATCATTGGTAATTTTGAAATTTCGCAGTTTATGTCATCGGTAGTTTTACTAAAACATTCACAGGTTAACATCGCTTTACGTTGAAGTCTTATTTTTATTTTAAATAATTTTTATGTACAATTTGCTTGTAAAAGTAGAGTAAAAGCTTGTTCCTATTCATTTTTAAAATAAATCTTTGTACTCAAAATACTCGTAAAATGTTTATCTTCTAGATAGCGTACCGGTTTGATATTGTTTGAAAGCCAGATTATTGGTTATTCCAATTTTATATTGATTAACCCCCAAATTACATGATCTACCCATATTTAAACCCCATGATTCACAGAATATCATGCCTTTATTCTAAAATTCCAATTGAATTGAATGAATTCCAATGATATGACAGACAAACAATTCGTGAACTACATCGAATTAAATTTTACAGTGATTTAATTTCAAAACCAAAACGAAACAACAACTTTATTGGAAAATATTGGAAATTACAGCAGCATAATTTATTAATCTAGTCTACCATTTTAACCATTTCGTCACTCCTCTGCGATTCGCGTTCGACCCGTAGTGGTACTTTTAGAATCCCATCTATTCAAGTACGTGTTGAGACTTACAACATTGATATCTCCTGGGTTGATAGGACTTAACCATGCAAATACGTTGTACAACACTTCGCCGGCCAGTGTTTCTGCTCCTCGGAAAATGTTGGGGAAAAACTGTAAAAACGGATTGCCAATATTTCCCTGAACCGGTGAATCGCGAGCAGTTACTGCAAAATTGATGAGGGTGTCCATTGCAGAGTCAACATCCTAAGGATTTCAGACATTTGTCACATCAAACCTTGGTCAATTATATGAATAAGTGTATAATAATGATTTTTAGCACAACTGGTTACTTCTCATATCATGTTCATTCTTACCGTTGGAATACGAATTTGATTAGTTCGTACTAATCTCAGCACTTCAATGAATTGTGTAGGTCCGTCCAGAAAGATGAGACGTGGCAAATATACTCCAATGGATCCAAGATTAAAGCTGTCCTGGACGAAACCACGAATAACGGTAGCAGCCGCTCTACTCGCATTAGTACCGATAACCGCACTTGCATTTGCCATGAGATAGAGGGAAGTTAGGAAATTGTTCCGAACAGTCTCCTGAAGGGGTCCATTTTCAATTTGCTTGGCTTCTTTTATAGCCATTTTTAATCTGTGGGCGACCTCCTCATTTGCGGACATTTGGTCGATAATGCTCATGTCATAAGCGGAAGCCTGGATTGGAGTAATGTTCAAACAGAAACTCGAAAATTTCACGAAAACCAATTTTCACTTTCAATTTTGTTGGTTGCACTTTCAATTCTTACCACTGCAAAAAGTGAGAGTGCAACTGCACTGCAAAGGATAATTTTGGTTCCAGACATGATTCCTGTTCCTCGCCGTCAATCGCTACAATCTGATTTTCTAACTTGCGAATAACTACCGGGTCGAATTTGTGCGCTTGTTTATTGCTTTTATATGACATAGTTTTCGATTTGTCCCACCCTCTCACTAATATCGAGGAAAATATGTATTTATGTGATTAAACTGGCCTTATGTATTGACTGCTGTAAGTCGAGCAATGCGGTAAATCAGTTTCCGTTACAGGGGTAGCGCGTGTATTTATTCACCATTGTTTAGTTTAGATCCATCATAGATTTATGAGCCATGTTTGACTTCAATCATTCATTCCATCATGTTATTCCTTTGGTATAAAACACATTATTTCCTGGTTCATCATCATTCTACCTCAGAAAAAATGGCACCTGCATTCTGCTGCTACTTAATCCCCACTTGAGTAATTTCATACGACAGACCTGCTACAGTGAGCGAATAAATATTCCAATTATACACAGCAACTGACAGCCTAATAGCAAGTCTACAGGTCATAGTACATTTCATTGATTTATCTATGGAAAGTATCATCAGCATCACAATTTTTACCTATTTAAACAGTTGTCAAGATATTTTGGCAAGCAGTTCTTGATCATGCCACTGACCCTGCAAGTTTAACAAACGCAATTAATTAACCCTCACCAAACAACAAATATCTTATGCTGAATGTTCCTAAAGAATGTTCCTAAAGATGCAGCATGAACAAAGATTTATGATAGAATAAAAGGAAGCAATGCAGGACTTTCATTTTCAGCCGACTCCACATTCTCAGTTTTCAGTCTATTTATTTCTTTCCATAACATGCATACAATTACTTCAAAAGACAACACTATGTGAAATCTGGCTATTCAACAGGGTGATAAAAGAGACCAATACAAAACGATGTTTAAAAAAGATTTTCATTTTATAAAAGACAAAGAGTATACTACTGTCTCCTACATAATGTAGTTTTGTGGAAAAAGAAAGATCCTTCGCTTCTTACAGGCTTCTTTGGCTTGGACTTACTGGCCTTCGAGTGGTGGTGCTTGAATCCCATCGGTTCAGATAAGTGTTAAGACTTCCTGGGTTGATATCTCCCGGTTGGACTGGGGACAACCACGCGAAGACATTAAGTAAAGTTTCGCCGACAAGTGTTTCCGCTCCTCTGAAAATGTTCGGGAAGAAGCTGACAAATGGATTGACAATGTTTCCGGGAATCTGGGAGTCTCGTACGGATCCTGCAAAGTTGATGAGAGTATCGATAGCAGTATCCATGTCCATTGGCATTCGAATTTGACCTTGTCGGATCAATCTCATGGTTTCTATGAACTGACTGGGTCCATCGAGGAAAATAAGTCTGGGGATATATGCTCCAATGGATCCAATGTTAAAGCTGTCCTGGACAAAACCACGGATAACGGTTGCAGCAGCTCGACTCACATTTGTTCCAGCAACAGCACTTGCATTGGCCATACGGTAAAGACCATCCAACAAGTTGGTCCTTACTGTATCTTGAATGGGTCCATTGTTAAGCTGGCGTACGGAACGAACGGCTTCTTCAAGACGTTGCTGGGGATCCGTGACAATCTCTGAACGAGGATCAATGCTCGCCGTAGAAACCTTAAAATTCATTGAAACTCAAATAAGTCTATTTGTAACTTTTAAATGTTCAAAGATTTGTGATTTTTATGTTTTTATGAATGCTACTCAATGAACTTACCGTGGCGAAGCACATTGCCAGAAGGCAAACTGCGAAAATCTTGCCTGGGTTCATAATGTAAGGGTAAAGGAAATCCGTGAACGACTAGAAACTTGCCGGGTGAAATGCGTGTGTGAGAAAATGACAAACATTTCATGAGTTTATATAGGGGACCGATTTTACCTCATCTATCTAGTACAATTATTGTACTGACGGAAGAAAAAATGCATCAGTACAACACAAATGCATTTAAATTGTCATATTACATAACCAGAAATTAATGTAAAGATGGACCATTAAGATATTTATGATAATTGGACTATTTGTAAGCGGGCATTATCATCATCATCAAAGTCAGTTTCATGGCCGTTTCAGTTCATCATCCAAACAACTCTTTTCAAGTGCAACTTCTGCACTGGAACAAAACACATCTTATATTTCAGTAATAACCTCAACCACTTTAGTTTAGGAACAACAAGAAAAAAACGCATAATATATGTCCATTACATGTACACATGCCATGTGTGTGAATCAAATTGGTTTTGGATTCTGGAAAATCATATTATTAGGCAGCGATAAATTCATGTATTCGTTTTCCCAGAAGTCAAACTCCTTATCGCCTTCATCATTCTGTGAGAACATAACTTGTAGCAAACTCGTGGTACACACCAAGTGGAAACGTAAGAGTTTGATTTGCAAACAATGGTCTTGCACCGATATAGGGACAATGACGAACTAATACCTAACTTATGCATGCATATCTGTATATTCTGCAGTGAATATATAGAAAAACATGAAAATATAAACTACCTATAATAGGAGTTCAATGAACAATCTTTTGATTACTCAATTTGCAATGAAATGAGTTGAAGCATTGTCCAAAACTTTTTAATGTAATAAAAAATAATTAAAGCAGAGTTACTTATTTGATTGAAGTAGTGAGTCCAGTAAGAGAAGAATATGAAGGTCAGAATTCTCGCAAAAATGGTTTTATTGTACTCTTTTGTTAAATTACATTAGAAATTCTTGTACCGACTATTACGCTTTCGTTTGTTTATCTTTGCATAAATCTATACTCTAGATATATATTCAACTTTTTGTGATTTGCTTAATTGAATGTTTTCCATTTGTACGATTTGTTACATCAGTATTGTAGTACATATAATGCAATAATAATGTTGCTTCCAGGATTGTCACAAGTAATTAAAATACCCTTTTAGAACCAGAACCTTTAAACCCTTGATAGATAAGATAAGGAGTAAAAATATCATGAAAATATACAAAACTAGTTTACAAAAGTCGAGAAGATGTGGAAATGATAAAATTAGATTGATGTGACAAAAATTGCGTAGGTGGCATGTGAGCCAATAAAGATGTTACAAATAAGATTGGGAAACTTATTTTCTAACGATTAATACAAACTCCTTTCCTGTCTTTCCCTATTGCTCAAAGAGCAACTCCATCGTCCCATCACAATTGTTGTCAGAAAGAGGACAACCATATCACAAAATATAATGATGCTGTAGGCCAATCCTTTGTCATAGGTCCATTCATCGTACAAACTGGAGAGTCGCCCATAACCTGGTTGACCTTTCATCCCTACAGTACCGACTTTGTAAATCATGGCAAGCACAAAGCATGCGGTGGCAACCAAGGCAAGCACGAGATTCGTTCCAATCCACAGTTGAATGTTTCGTTTCAGATCCTATTTTCATAATAAAATTACGTTTGATTACATCACGGAAAAGATCAAGTTATGTATGCTTAGAAGGAAATTCAATAAACTCACATTATTCTTCAAGCAGCAGAACATAAATGGAAGAAAAAACTGCACAGTTCCGACCAGTATAGACAAGGATGCAATCACAATGAGAATGTCCTCGTCAAACTTGAACTGATCCCAAAATATGTCATATCCGTGCCGAAGATATGGCGAGTTTTGAACCTCCCATTTTGCATTTTGATGTTGAATTCCATCTCGCAAAAGGAGTATGGAAATTATAAGAACTGTTAATCCAGAAATCTAAAAAATACAATTTATGCAAGTAAGGTGTAAACTAGGTAGAGCTTTAGTACAAATATAGCTTTTCAAATGGTTATTGATATTTCGAATTTCAATTACAAGTTATAACTTACGGATAAAATACCTCCAGCCACTTGCCAATTCATTTTTACATGAGTAACTTTTCTATATTTGTAACTCTTCCTTGAGAAGAACTATTGTTTTTCATCCCATTACAAACACTAACACCTAACTACAGTCGTACGCCAGTTAGGTACCCGAAGTATTCTTCACCTACGACGTGCAGAAAGAATCAGAACGCGCACTCATAAACGTTAAATCACTGGACCAAAAACAACGAGAGCAACCAAACGAAACAACCTTGAATTCTGAACTTTACTTGATTTTACAAAAATTTATCCTGTTCCATGCAACTTGCAACGGGCATAGTCACAGTAGCTGCGCAAGTTCCATAAAATATATGTTATTATTCTACTAAAAATATAATTTTAACCTTGACTTATCCTAAAATTCTAATATGGCACAAAAAAGTCCAATTTATTATTTTTTACGACTTCAATTTAATAATTAAACCATAGCACATGTACAGCTACAGTATACATAAATCTCTATACACGCTGGATCTAGCTGTCAATCAATCACGTTCCACTGTGAATGAATATTCCTCAACTTTAAATCTAATATTTAGCAAAGGTGTTCATTCATGGTCACGTTTGATCACTTTTAGTTTTGCATGGTTCTATATTCGATGGCACGTACAGAGCAAAACTTTGTTGCAGCTTGTTTGCACAGGAATGCTAGTATAGCACAATAAACAAAAGCAAAAAATATACATATGTGTATGTAGGTCACTCACGCAAATCCGTAATAAAAGAGATGCTCTTTTTGTTACAACCCTGATTGAGTAATATAGTCCAACATTGGTCAGTTTCATACAAAAGTAAAATTAAAATTCGATGAATACACCAAATTCCAATGAACTATGAACACAGATTTGAAATTGTAATGAAAACGCAACACTATTGACAATTATACTCCACCCAATCAGTAGTCAGCGTAAATTAACGTAAAATAATCAACTGTAGGTTAGCATACGCTAACATAAAAATCCTTCAACAAGTTTCAAATATTATGCATACCTAAAAGAGGTGAGAAAATATCACTACATTACTGCGTTCGCTTCAAAGCGTGATAATAAAATCTATTTTTACTCCTCTATACGATTTCCCTTTCAATTGAAAACAAACAGGATGATGGAAGAGAGTTGGAAAATACTTTGTATTATAAATGGTTTCTTTTATTTATCCTGCATATATTATTCTCTTTAAATAAAATGAATTCCTACCTATGTGCGTAGTTAGTATGCACAAACACCGACAGTAATGATAATTATTGTAGCAAAGAAGCAAAAAGGTAAATATTACTGTGATTATTGTGCGCAGTGTATGCATATGTTACAGATTAAGTATTTAAGATTAAGAACTTTTCTATCAAGAGATCAACACATTGAATGGAGATGCCAGTGCAAGCAAAATATACTATAATTGTTGAATGCAATGTATATCCAAGTACATAGAATTCTCTAGCAGAAAAATCCTTCGGATGTCTTATTTACAATAATTTATTTGCAGTTTTCAATTATTAGCATGCCTACCTATGCGCATCATACCTGCAACATTTGCTTCTTCTACGAAGATACACGTACCTATCATTAGATGCCATGTGGAATTCGAATCCATTCTACGCTTACGTAACATGTGCAACTTTTTAACTAGGTAAAAACATTCTTGTTATTTGTAGTGGATACTACTACTGAGTGAATGCATATATGTGTTCTAATATAACTTCAAGATGTATATTCATATTACTTTAAAGATTCTTGTACTTTACATCATGCAAGCAGGTAACAGTAAAGGTGAGCCAGTCGTCTTTTTACGAGACTTGTTTTTTGCACCTTTAAAAACCTTTCTTGCAGGTTTGCAGACCAAACAACAAGCGAAAGTGTTTTGTCGCTATAAACTCTGCACATGTTGTTATTATACCAGAAAGAACAAGAATAGGATGACGTGCGCAATACAATTCTTTTGGCATACATCATGCATATACCTATGAGTTACCGACATGAGCACTACGACGTAACATGTAATGAAGAAACTCAACCTCCGTTGTAGCGTTTCGTTGTTGCCAAACGAAAAACGGACATCAAGGATATAAAGATTTCAACATAGCGACTAACTGACTAGATCCAGCCGTGTTTTTGACACTTTGCTCAGATGCGTACCAATAGACGGAAAGACACAGAATGTGTCATGTATGGACTCAATATATACTGTAATATTGCCTTTAAAAATTGCCAAAATTGTAAGAGATGGTCGAATGGAGCATTATAATACACATAATAACATTCTGCTCGTACTAGAAGCTTGGACCCCAGGGCTGGGACGTATAGAATATTTGTATAACTTGCATGTTGGAGTAAGAGTTCGCATTTCAAAGTTTTCGAACAGGCAACAGATGGTCTTCGAACAATGATGGGATGATGTTTGCTGCTTAAAATATATTTGGTATTGCACTCGCATGTATTCTAGTCCCTCCTAAAGCACTAAAACATATACCATTACACAAGATTATTTACGCGGCTATTGTTTGCAGTAGGTATTTCATAGTATAAGCTCGGATGTATATGTTGGGGTTTGAAAATTGTATCCCTCCACGTGTGCAAACTGTGCATTTAACTTTTAAAAGTTCTCCTTACCTTATCAAACCAATATAAACACTTGTTGTTGGTGAATTTGCTTGGGATTTATAAAGGTAACTTTTTGCAGTATGTGCCTACCAGGTGCCTATTATATCATGCTCATATCCTGTCATGTCTTTCGTTTTCGTGCACAACGTTTGGTTTAAGTGAATGCGTGTGGCTTGGGTTTTAAAACTACATACATAATAATAATATGTAAGTTAAAATTAGGTTTATTAGTATATCGGCAGTCATAACACAACAATGCACATGTGAGGTAGAAATACTTTGTAAATCTGCAAACTAGATGCTTTGTTATCTTTCAGGATTAATGCTGTATCATTTGTGAGAAAGATGGTCTTGTTGATGGAACAAAATTAAGTATGTGGTTGGTTTTTTATTTGGTAGTTTTTTAAATAAAACCTGCAAAATGAACAGAAAAAGTTTTGGAATAAACATTAATATTTAGTAAGTTTAAAATATAATTAATTCAATTAATTATAGCGTAGGGAGGGCATTATATACTTAATTCTGATCACCCGACCATGATAGTCGCTGCCGTGCAAATACACAATTATTTTTAAAGCTCATGGTTTTGCAGCAATTACTTAAACAGCAGTAATAACAATGAAATACAATAGATCGTAGTATGAATCTTACTAAGCAATTACCTATAAACAAAAAACTGGAATATTCAGAAGATTTTAGCAATTGCATACTAAAGTCGATTAGTTGATAAGAAACGATGTGCTCATGTGATAAGCTTTTGAAAAATAAATGGTTGAAATCGTCTTATAAATATCTTCTAGCAAAACTAAACTTGTAAAAGTGTAGCACAATAGTGAATGCATCATATTTGATGGCTTAAAAACCACAACCGTATTATTATGATAAACTCTAAGACAAACTTTGTATACCAATATAAAAAAATACACCTTTTTACCCAAATAAATAGTAAATCGTATTTGGCAGCTTGAGCTAAAACATATTGAACTTATTTCTGTCATCAGTTAATTTGTATAGTTTCTACATTTTGTGCTTTTACATACATAACACTGTTGGCTGTTACTTCCCAAAAGTATCGCTGGGTGTTTGTCAGAGAAAGGGAAGAATCCTCCATCTCCTCTGGTGGTTGTTGTCGTAAATACTTCAGCAATAATATTGATTCAATTTATACTTCTAAAGCATTAGTATACATATTGATTGATTGGTTGACTTCACCCCTAACTTTGAATTACAAGAAGCCTTAACGGTAATTTTCAGTCCTTCACTCTGAGAATGTTAAATATCTGCTAAAGTGTCCGAATATGTAATTCTTGGTAAAACTATCTTATATCATGATACATTTTATACTTCCAATAAATATACAATCCATTTACAGACATCCATCTTTAAATTTAATGAGCGCTTTTATTTTTTGTACTTGAACTCTTTGAAATATCAAGTTAATACCACCTTCGTATTCATGTTTGCGTGCTACTCATTCATTATTTTTAAATAACATGCAATATACCCTTTAACTTGTCACTGCAAAGTTTCATCATCTTATAGTGTATCATCATTAAACACTATTATTTTAAACAATGAAGAATTAAGAAATGTTTTGCGCATGGGTTTATCGTTACACATCATCATGGCCATGGTCAAGATTGAGAAAATGCTTTTAAAGTCAGCAGAGCAATCAAAAGATAAAACCGAGAGTCTCAAAAATAATTTCAAAATTTACCTTTATTTCTGACAATTTATACAGCATGATGAGTGGTCCGTTGTTGCATGGGCATATGAGAAGGGTTTTGTGACAAGCAGCTTTTTGTAATAGCATTTTTCTTTAAAAAAATTTCACACATGTATCCATTACAGAATTTGTGCTAATTTAATAAGACAACTAGACTAACTTTCCATTCAGGATACCCCAGTCAAGTCGCATTGTAATTTACACTCTTTAAGTGATAACCAAAACTTACAGTGTAACTGTTTAAAAAAAGTTTGCTGCGTGTATAGCGCATACGCATGAACCAAGTAATATATGGGGTAAACATTCAATGGGTCATAATCATAATGCAAGTGTCGAAATCATAAAACGCCAAATGATGCAACTAATTAGCAGAGAAGTAGCTGTGATACACAACCAAAATAATATGTATTAAAAGCACCATTCTTATGTGAAAATATGATTTCGAAAGACTAATATCGCCTGCTGCTAACCACACGGTATACTTATCAGTCCTCCAAGCGATAAATGCACTAATGGTGGTAATTACAGTCAAATGAGAGTTTTTCTCATGATTACTTACCTGCATGAAAGCACAAAAGTAAATATAAATGACCATTAACGGTACAAGCCTACAAATCTGTAACCGGAACGCTTCTCTTCTGTACCCCGATTGAGAATGTACTGCTTGAAAAAGTAAAAGTTGGTTGAATTGAAATAAATAACGCAGCGCAAAATTATTTTCAACATCACATCTTCCATCACTTTCATTTCCGTTTTATCTCGCCTAATATTTGGGAAAACAAACTCTTTAAAAAATCAACAATCTTGTATATATTATTTTTGCATTTCGATCATTGTTTATTTGTGAATGTGCCAAACGGTTAGACAAAAACAACATTCGATTACATTGCATACATTTTGTTCCTGTTTAATGTTCTTTCATTGTGCATAGGTTTTCCGTATTTTTTGTCGATCTTGATTACATTTGATTATAGAAAGTGAAAAAAATCCAAATTGGATAAACCATAAAATGTAAGACGTCTCACTATGTAACGAATTCCCTTCTGTCGATCTCTTAAAAAGTTTGCTACACAGAATAACAGTATCTTTGCAGACAAATTATATTATCAACTATCGGACATGGTCTTGGATATTATTTCCTCTGCATCCTCCTTATCATCGTGCCATTGCTCTCATAATCAGCTCATGTAACATTATCAAGAAAGAACGCCAACAACATCGTCAAGACATGTATTTTGACCATAAATATTTTGTTATTGTATGCACATTGACGAAGAGCAGAACCAGCACCAGTAATAAATGTTAGGTTAGGTACATCTTTTGAAGAAGTAAATTTTAACTGCTAAGATGATGAGTGTGACTAATCGCAAGATTGTTTGTGAGCATGTTTGTCAAATGGTTTACAAAAAAAGTGAAAATATTAGAGAATTATAGTTATCATGAGCAAGAATATGGAACTTTGAACGCGCTTTGATGAATAAGAAGTGAAGTGGAGGTTAAGAAGGCGAAAAGGAAAAATATCCAAAAGATGTTTACTGTTTACATCTCGGGTAAATATATACTTCGCTATATTATGTTTATATTTTTTTATGAAAACCGGTTTTCTAGCATTTCCGCCTATACCTAAATGGCTGGCTATAGCTGGCGAAACAACTCTTCATTTTATACACTTCAGGCAAGACAAAGTATAGATTTTCCAATTTGTTATTTTTGTTCTAGTGGTCCCGTTGTTATATCTCTGTAATACGTGAACTATAAAAGTAATGGGTGGATAATTTTGTGTGTAATATAACGTTTTCCATTGTACGTGGTTGTGGGATTGTACAGTATGGGCTTTGCATAAGCCTAAACCTTTGATGCATCTTTTATATAAAGCATCGCTATCACCCATATCATTTTATAGCATCATTTTGTCTCCAACTTCTTTTGATAGTGATTGATTGCTACAAATTCTGATTTTAAATGCTAGATAGAGTCCTAAAACTACTTAAATTTTTAATATGACCGGAGAAACTGCCATCTCAAAAATCGGTGAAGCAATATTTATTAAAACAGCGTTGTAGAAATTCTTACGCAAGGAAAGTGAATTTTCTTGATGTAAACGGTCAATTGAGGGTACATAACCAGACATTTTGATGCTTATAATATGGTTGCAGTGTAAACTGTAGTGCACTCGGTCTTTGTTACGTTTCTTGACTTCTGCGTGAGTGAATACAATAATCTCACGCAGCAGCAGCATTCGAGAGCGCTATATCGCTATTCTCTTGGGCACAGACAGCGAGGCAAGTTAACAGCTTTGTACTTTGTGCACGTACATATAGCGTCCATTGAATCCACTTTGATGGCTATGAACTTTAGTACTTTACTTAAAACATAAAATAATGTTGATGATGATCAGGATCATGAGATTATGATGACACGGCATGTATATTCATTCACGTATAATATTTAGGTAAAAAGCAAACAACATGCATTATAAGAAGGTTAGCACAATTTTTTCTGCTCATCATTTCACATAATGGAAACAACACTAGAGCTTTTTTGTTTTAACACTAAAAATGTATATTTACCTCTTCGGACGTTGACTCTTTTGTTGAGCAGGTTGATCATCAAATTTATTATGACTGACGAAGACATGGAGAGAGGATAAGAGAACATCAAAAGGAAGTTTGTTAATTTTTGCCGTATTGGTAGCGTTGAATGAATGTTGGATTATTTCACATTCGACATGCGTGTAACAAAGTCTCTCGTGAAAAGAAGCGCATCTCATTTTTATCTGGCATTTGTTTGTTTTCAGTGTGCATTGTGAAGAAGACAAACAAACAGTGGCACAGATTACAACAGATAATGTGGATTATGGATTAAGTGTCTGACTATTGATGTGTAAACTGCAGACATTCCGATTCGCCCTGGTGCATCTTTCAACGTGTGATCAGATTTACTACTTTGGGAAGTTTATTAGTGTGGTTGGCAATTTCATTAAGATTTGGAGCTAGGGAGAGTTGCAAAGGAAGATTGATTGTTTTGGAAGGAAGCATTTATTGATCAATGACTACTATTGCTGATTTCGTATCGGAGCAGATTTCCGGTTTCTGTGTGAAGTGAGTTTTGACATGATTCTATCGGTTATCAGTCAATCACCGCCAACACCAGTATTAAGTGTGCATGTGAACTATCTTGAAAAAGGATGCGTGTGTACGTGTGGGGGAAATAATGAGTGATTGAGTCACAGTATATTATTTAATTCTGTGTTCTACTAGTGACCTGGAGAATAAGGACGCAATCATCTAATTTGAATGTTTTGAGGCAACAAAGAGAGATTGTTTGGATTGGAAAATGAGTTTCTATAAAGAGTACATAAAATTGTACTTTGTTGTCTCAACAAAATTGGTACACTCATAACTTTGTAGTTTCATTCCATCGGCAGTGTTACATTAATGCATACACGCACAGCAGCAGTGGAAAATAAAGATAATAAGTTAAGGAAAACTGTTTAAAGTGGAGCATTTGCACGGAAAAACTTTACTTTGCTTCACTTTTTTTCTAAACAGTAAGTGTATTATACCAAATACTAGTCATCTATTATTGCCAAAAGATGGAAAGTGAGGAAACGAACCCGTTGGAGGAGAACTTCACAGCAGTTGAAACTGGAGGATTGGCAGATTTTAAACCGCATCCTTTGCTAATTGATCATGTAAGAACAACTCTCTAATTTGAATTGGTCCCAGAGTTTCCATTAATAATTCTTACGTTTGCATTATTAGTGCAACTTGACATGAATTTTCTTTTGCACTTTCAGATAGTTGATGAAATTCTACAGCATCTCATCGCCTCTTGCGTAAATACAACTCACAGCCGCCAGCAGCTCTGCAAACTACGATTGGTTTGTCGACAATGGAACAAAGCAGCTACCAACCTCCTACGCAAACACTACCAACAAATTTTCGGCGGCTTGGAGCACAATATAGGCCAATTCAAGAGATACTTGGATATAATTCATCCAGATTCTCGGGGATCATCCCTCCTCTGGACAAAGCTCCCATTTACCAAGTTCACCTTCCACTCTGACGTATTCCAAGCCCAAACATCTCCCAGTGTGATTGCGTTTCTGCGAATATGTGGCTCGGAACTGGACAGTTTGGTAATTCACAAGGACATCTATAGCGATGCAACTTATGACGATGAAATGCTCGCCAATTTGTCCTTGCCAAACTTAAAAAAGTTGGCGTTTCATGATCGGCGACGCAGCAACATATCCACAGACGCGACCACCCAAAAGCTGTTATTTGCTCTGGTGACAGCTTCCAAGGACAGCCTGCAAAGCTTAACCGTACAGTTTCCCCGCGAGCCCGCTTATGAACAACAGGCAAAACAAGAGATCCTCATCAAACTTTTGAAGGAAAATCCGCTTCCAAATTTGAGTTGTTTAAAATTGGATGTTTTAATCACTGATGAGATACTAGAGACACTGACAAATATGAATCTCCGCTTGAAAGAGTTGCATTTTAGTGTTGGTGCTTCCAAATTTACTGCTGGTGCGCTGAAGGGACTCCTCCAGTCCCTTCAGTATTCTCTCCAAGTTTTAAAAATAACAGACTTATTTAGAAGGTCGGAGGTCACTCTTGACTTTCCAAGCTTGTTACACCTGAGAATTTTCGAAATCCACGGTTTCGAGCTCCCTGCATACCAAGTGTCCTTTCCCAACTTTTCCTATGACCTTGTGCCAAATCTTCAAAAACTGCTTTTAAGAACATGGGCTCCTACTCAAAGTTGGGAAGTATTCTTTAGTAGCAGCTACCTTCACAATAATAATAACAATATCAACTACAGCAATGCAAATTCACCTTATCAAAACCCAGCACTTAAAGTGTTAGTGACAGAATTATCGCTAGCCATGAATTTTGACAGTGCTCTGTTGATGAAAAGAATTGCAGCAACATTTCCAAGACTGAAGAAACTAGAAATGTATTTCTCACGAGCACATGTATCTGCGCTTGAGGTGGTATTCAAAGAAATGACTCAGTTGGAGGAATTGAGACTGAATCAAAGTTATCTGGGAGAGATAAGTACTACATGTATAGATGATGTTCTCACTGGATTTACTACAGAAGAGTGCCAATGGATTTTGAAGCATAAGGCTTTCTCAAAAGTGGACTGTCATCAGTTGGAAGGGAAGCCGGGCTTGAAGAATCTGAAAAGTATAAACTTAATTATTGTAATTGTATTAGTACAACACATTACTTCTTAAAATGGGTTTCAATGCAATAATTCATGTTAATTTTGCATTTGACCATGAGCAGATTTAAAGAGACTGGAAATGATCAATCTGAGGCATCGCAATCTCATCACGGATGTGACTGGTTATATGGTTTTTCTGGAAATGCAAAATTTGCGGTGGCTATCAGTGGGACATTCTGAGGTAAATATTGTAATACAGAGTATAACATAATATGACTTATTACTAATAATATTTCCCATCGGCGAAGGTAATAATGACTGATTTTCTCTTTATTTAGATGAGTACGAAATGTCTGTGGAAGCTGGCACAGGCATACCCAGAAACAATGCTTCATGAATATTTGAATCGAAATAGAATTTCTTGTAAAGAAGACGGACTGTCCAAAAACTCAGTATTTACTTCAGCATGTCGAATTTTATGAAATATGCTTTTGTTAAGATTTATTTAATACTGAGAAACACGCAATGGAAGAAATAACATGTTGATTTCTTAAACCATCAATTGCAAATGATCAACAAATAGCATATATTATTACTTGTTTTCTTTATCTTTTGAAATCCTAATACAATAATACCTATGTGTCTACTGAATATTGTTGTTAACTATATTATTTACGCAAATTCATGAAACTTTTAAAAGTTCACATGACTCATTACTTTTTTTAATTTTTAAAAACGTATTCCTTATTTTTATGATTGTTATTTCTTTAAAGTGTTTTAAGCTTTAATACAGCTAATTTTCCATATAAAATATAGCTTATTATTCTGTTGCATACTATTAGCATTCTATGTTTTGTTATTTATTACGCATGATATAACTTTCTCAGTAAGCTTTAAGTTGTTACAGTTTTTACAGAATCAGTTTTTATAGAAAAATATCTGCCCATTTATACCAATAAAACGATTTACAGCATTAAATTCTGAAATTCCAATTATATGTAGTTCTGGAGGTTGGAATTTTAAGCTTACTAGTTTGAAAACACGCCTAATGCAACATTTGCAGTGAATTCCTTCTGGGCATATTTATATATTAACATTAATCCATAATAATCCTGCATTTTTGAATGCATTTCTTCTTTTCCTTCTCAGAATCGAAAAAAATTGTTTCAAGCTACAGACGTATAGTCATACTGACATAATACATATTATCGTATGAAAAATAGAAATCAGACAATACATACCTCTTCAACATCATTTACCCAAATATTTAAACACCCAGCCAGCAAACTACGAATGTCGACAGCATCTGTATTTTAATTCCATCTCTCTTCTTACTACTGTGATACTTGTCATTACAAAAACAAAATTATAGTGATAAAATAGCTTCAAATCTAAACGAAAGATTTTGCCATGAATGGAAATAAATTGTAGTAGCACAATGATAATGCATCCATATGGACATCCATATTTTATATATCCCTGATTGAAACATTATAGTGGTAACATATTTATGTATAATAACCTTCAAAATGGTTTTTAACAATGGTGATGAGAAAAGTCTTTCAAAATGAGAAAAAAATGTTTTGTGATAACTCTAACAGATGGCATTGTTAGTACTATACTATAACTATAAACTAGAAAACCATTCGTTATACATTAGCATAATGTTGAATATGTATTCTTATTCATTAAGCGTATACGTTACTACACAAGCATTGGGTCTGTCATATACGGTTTAGGTTTTGCCGATGACGAGAAAATCATCTTCTAGACTAAGAATAATTAAGTATGCTCAAACATTCATATATTTGCACAAAACTTTTTACCTACTCTCTTACGTTTTGCTTGCAAAGTCGGTCCCACAAAATTCCTCATTACCACGACTATACTTAACACAAATCATTTACTGCACCCACATCCGTGTCATCAACGTGCTTAAGTACTTTTGAATTCATCTTATAGCAGTAATCACCCGCATGATCAAAGAGTTATTAATAAATTTACATAATTCATACTTTCAATCATAGGCACTTGTAAAAATATCTTTAGCATATAAATATGATCAAGATTGGGAGAAGAACAACGCTTTTCTATAAGACATTTTTAGTACTATTATAAAACCACAACTGACTCTAGGGATAAGTACTGATTATTTTAATATGATGATATAATAATTGTTTACATTATAATTTTTAAACTTCTAACATTTTAGACAACTCAAGCTCTAACACCAATTGTTTGACACTTCAGTGCTCCAAATTAGAATCAATCAAAAAACAATTTCACAGTCCATCCAAATCTCACGACTCCCCAAAAATAGAAATGATAAACATAAAGAAAGAAGAACAAAGAGAAAGCAGATTTGAACACGTTTTGGGGAACACTGGTCGGAAGTTAAGATTTTGTGCAAAAAGAAAACGCTCATAACATTCTCAGCCTTCTGAACATTCCCTGCGTTCATTCTAAACCAATGGTGATATTAGAGCACAAAGTGAGCACCATTGGGTCAAGGATTCAAGATAATTATACCATTAAGATAAAGTAAATGAATACTTTACCGCAGTTAATTGAGGTGATAAGGACCCTATAAAATTCCAAGAGTTTAAGAATAATAATGATCTAACACAGTAACCGGTGATCAACCACCTATAGTTTGATGTATGATCAACGTCTCTGCTGTGACTTGTTTGCTATTTGCCCGTTTCGTCACAGATTTTAAAATGCCGGGCTCACCTTCTGCATAACAAAATTGTATATTATTAATAATACAATCTTCCCAAAAGTTCTAGGAAAACCCTAAAATATCTTCAAGAATGGCTTCAACTCTTTTACTGCCTTTGTATTGCATCATGGATGCCATCAAGCTATAAGATGCAATACTGATAGGTTACAATAGTTCATCAAGAGCTGATGAACTCATTTTTTATGAGCTGCCACTTTGCAAAAAGAAGCAAGCCGAATCATCATCGGTCGACCCTTGTTTTTTGCTAATTTTTAGTTCATTAAAATCCAATGAACTGTGGTGATGTGTGGACAGAATGACATTGAAATACCGCTTATTTATGATGATGGTCATCACGATAAAAATGATGATGATGATGAATGAAACTCACCTACACAACAACAGTCAGATATTTCATCTTTCTGCAACAAACGGCCATACTTTAGTGGCCTACAATGTTGAATAGTCACGAAGTTAAGAATTATAGTATATACTTCAAGGAGGCAAATTTTCCAATTTTGCTGGTGACACAGCACAGGAAAAATGCAATACGAGTTGCATAATACAAACTTCTCCTCATTATAAATTGCAGTCTTTTCACTCGAGTAAACTTTTCATCCTTATCGTAAATCATGTATCATTCCCCTTGTTAGGACTCACGGATTTTGGAGCGACATAATCACTGACACTTTGCCAAAATTAATTACATGGCACTACTACGATGGATGATGGAAAGATTTTCCATGCAAGCATTTTCTGTGCTTTCCAAACAGACATAAAGCCAGAAGAGCTATGAAAAATTGCATTCCGTCGTTTTGTAGACAAGTATAAATTGCCTCAGACAAATCCACATTTTCCAGTATTTCAATTATGCAATAAAGAAAACTTTTACAATCTGCAATCTATTATATGACCAGGTATCCCATTTCAGAGCATCAACATAACTAACAATCATCCAGCAACGTTTTACTACTAGTGAATTGCACACGAAATGCAGTTTTTACAAGTAGTCCAATCGTGAATAGTTGAAGTTGCTTTTCCTGTTAATAAAACTCTTTGTTTTATCGGTTATAAAATTTATACTGGGAAATTAAAATGAAATAAAATGAAGTCATCTTTTTTATCAAACAAGCATTGTCCAAGCCTGTTTACACACAACATAAAGAACTTACATGTCACATTTTAACTTTCCACACGGCCAAATACATTATTATACCGACCGTCATCAGCAGACAACGGAGAGACATGCATGCAAAATTTTCAGTCAAACAATAATGAGACAGAGAGTTGGAGAAATGCAAACACAAGGCGTTTTTACATTATAATAAAACTCATAATAATCATTCAATAAATTTTCCATGAACAAAAGATTTAAGAGTTTGCATACAACTGGTGTCGTTGCTGTCGTGTGATGTGCGCATGCATTGGCTTAAAATAGTCTTAAAAAATAGATGAAATGAGCACAGATAAGAAAAAAACTATTATGCAAGTCAGTAAATGACAATGTCCATGGGCAATAAGATCTGCAAGAAAAAGTCATATCATAAAATTATTCCAAGATGCGAACTCTAGCAACCCACAATAAAAACAGCAGCAGAAATAATAGCTATAAAATATATTTTTTCTTCCTCCCTATATTCTTCAAAGCATATATACCAAGTCAAAATTATGATGATCATCATCGTAATTTAATGTAATGTGAAAAATACACTTTTGTATTGCTTCTTCGTCAGCAGGGATCCAACATAATTACAATATATACAATAAACATCAAAGAGTCCAAGTGATTTACAAGGAGCAGTCACACTATATTACTGAAAAACCAAATACCACATAGTTCACAATTCGTAGCAATGTAACTACCTACCTGCACACTTTAGGAATCTCTTCAGGTACCTACCAATTCTTACAACAATGGCCAAGTAATTACCGATGAAATGATGATGAGCAAGCATGCCGTGTGCACCTCGGATATTTTGGAGAAATAGTTTTTTTTACAGCGCTATACATACCAATAACCATTTTCTGTCTGCTTAATGTGTGACGAGACAAAAAAGTGTATCTTATTAGACAGGAAAATCATTTGGATGAAACATTTTTAAAAGAAAATGTTCATAATATTAATTCGGACTTATACAATGGAAGTTCAGAGACTGCAAAAAAACTAAATCTATACTCATGCAGAGAACCCATCATTTAAAATTACTGCTGTTGTTATATCCATTTTCCATTATCATTTGCATTTGTGTAGTATCATTCAAGCTGTGTACTACAACAACAACAATCATCATGTATCTATATCAGTAATAGAGTATAGTCCAAAGTTTATATTATGCTTATTTTCTACGTGGTAGTAGAGAAAACGTGCAGTTTGTCAAAAAATGACATCATGTTTTAATTTAACAGAAAAGACATGACATCACTCACTCCACTCAGCAACTCACCAAGTTAAGCAACAAACAATTCTACAACTACGATACATAGACAACTTTACTACTGCCATGTATTGCTAATAATGCTAATATTGCTACCACTTATAATGAACAGATTGTCTTATATAAATGCCTACATTAGTAGACAGGTATGCATAGTAAACATATGCCTAACCTCTTTTGAAAGACACATCATCTCATCATGACACAAGCAAAAAGAAGGCAAGGCAAGGTAAGCAACCGCGAACAACCACACAAAAAGCCTCCTTCCACTTTTACTATTATTCCTGCCAAAATACTACGAACAAGCAAGCCTAAAACTTGCTGCAAGATCTTAAGAAACAGCACTTCTTATTAAACTCCTCTTACTTTACCTTTACTCTATAACTAGCACCACATTTTACTATTATACTTGTGTTATGATAATTATAATTATATTACTTAACTAGCACTAAGTTTTTGCATTGAGGCAACCCTTGCATACATGTATATATGCGTGCATTTCTGTGTATTGTATATGGATCTACTTTGAAAAAATTCTTTAACCCACTACCTTTTTATAAACTGCTCGTATATAATCATCATCATCATCTCATCTTTATAAAACGGTGATTTTACATCTATATTATACATCTAAAAGTAGTAATGATGGCATATCACCAACATCATCGGATTGCCACCACCACCACCACTCTTCAATCGTATATCGTATCGTATCACACATGGCCCGGCTTTTTGCGATTTGGAAAACGAAGGGACGTCAGCATTTTTTTTCATCACACCACATCACCGCCAATACCAATGTTCCTTTTTAAGGTGATGCTTCTTCGCAGCAGCATCATCATTATCATCATGGTAGACGTCGTCATTACAAGAAATAACAATGAAACACTCCTTGTGCTTCCTCCTTCTTCCTTGCAATATCCTAAAAATCCTTTTGACGTCCCTCTCATCGCATGCCTGTCTTAGATCTTGCCATTATGTGCCCGTTCTTTTTTTTTTTGCCAATGCCATGCCACACAGTATGTACCAAGATTTTTCTACACAGAAGAATTTATATCGCTCCCCTTCTCGCTCTTCAGCAATCATAATGATACGATAGAAAACACAATGATAACCATCATCACATTATAAAAAGACGAAGCTGTGGTCTTGTTTGCAGCGTCTTTGATTTTTATGCATCTACCTACATGCTTATTATTGCTCTCTAATGAATTATGATGACGGTGACGGTAGTATCATCGACTTATCAGACGATAAAAGAACCAAGAAAAGAACACAAGTGATTTTTTTTCTACAAGACTTTTACTAGAATCAGTATCAGTGACTGTGTGGTACATGAACATGCCTTCAATATAGCTTACAAAAAATATTGTCGTTTTTAAAACAAGCACAACATCGCATCCCAAGTCCGTTCACTTGTTCCTATAATCTCATGTTCCGCTTTCCTTCGAATAAAAAACTCATCATTATAATATATCGTGTATTTTATATACATGTAACTACGTACATGTAGCTTCTCATATGCGATATAAAAATACAATATTCTCATAGTGAATCATTGGTAGCCTCAAGTAATTGACAATTTGTTACTGTTTCTCAGTATTCTCAGTCATCAGTAGTTCATTAAGAAAACGGTGATTTCCCGGCCACAAAACTGGACTATAGTCTGTCTACTAATGTGGTAGAGCCGCTATATACCCTGTAGACATACTCTCATCATTGAACTCATGGAATCATTGAACAGCCCAAGAAATATTCATTTCTTACAGTACGCTCATGATTAGCTTTTCATTTTGGTAAGAAAACTTCATTCTTGACTTGCATGAGCAGCAGAAGAAGACAAATAAAATATATGCTCACATTCTAAGATGCTACACAGCCATCCAAAGTTTGTGACTTGATCCAACAAATGGGATCTCATTGTGTTTGTTCAGAGTTCTAAGATATATCATTTACGTGCAACGTGCGTTATCTATTAGTTTGTCATGCTCGCCAACAACACTCATTCAGTATAGTACTTGCACGTTCATTGGCCAGTCATCAAACGTTAAAACAACAAAGTTCTCAAGTTCTCATCAACATAGATGAGCAATGAGCACTAAGCAATGTGTGACGAGGTGCCGTGTGACTCTGGCTATTGCCCAGTCCTAATTTAGCTTCTGTCTGCAATAATATTCAGTAATACATTTTGCTATGTACGATTTTTGCATGCTCATCATTTTAGCTATAACTCTGACAAGCTCAGTAATCATAGCAAGACCGTCATCATCAACGGTAAAGCACCACCAAATATCATACAATTTTGCTATTGCAATCTTAGCAGAACTGAATTTAAAGAAGGTGCTCTTCTCAGGAGGCATCTCTAAAAAAGACGTATCAGCAAGCATAAGAATCTCGAGAGAGATAGTCAAGTGGCAGTGAAGAGTGAAGACAGTCGGAGTCACATTCGTATAGTTTATGGTTTCATAAAATAAGTCATTGGTTTACCTAAAAACTTCTCCATCCATGAAAAGTTTTTTACTCACTTTCTGTCTTCTTGAGCAACCACCTGAAAACAACGTGCTTTGTTCAAGCTTACAACTTCATTGAGTTGCCAATTTAGACGTTTTTGGTTTTAAAAAGTGAAAAAGTTTTTTTAGTGAAGACAAGAAAAGTTAATAAGTTTGTTATTCTAGGATCATAAAAGCATAAGCTTGTGAAGTTGAATGTCAGCAGCTATTAACACTTTTACGTTTGGCATTCAGTTATCATTCATTCTTTGCCCAAGCAATTTTTTTTGCATTCATGTACTTATTTATTCACTTGAGGAGGCGTCAACGTCACAAAACTTAAAGCAATACCATCATCCTCTTCAAACAGCGTAGGCTACACATTCACTCGTTTTTCTTGCGGTTTTACTAGCACTTCAATTTGTAGAAAAAGTGTTTGAAACTCGTGAGATGGACAAGCAAACAACTGAAACAACTCGCAGTTTAATGTCTTCTTCATCGTTGGACGCATGTATTTTCTTGGCATCATTGCAGCATCGCACATCGTCGTGTTCATGTAAAAATCAGTTTTAGATCCTTTGTGCAACTCCCAGTTGTAATGTGACTGTGAGCTGAGTGGATGTAGATAAAACAAAGATGTAAAACGGTGCTTGTTTGTGGAAGTGAACAAATTCACATTATCCAGCCAGACTGTAAATGGACATGACACAATACGACAGCCTATAATTTCAAGTAATCAAACTTACTGGAACAAAGAAGTGTGTAATCATTAATCAATCAATCAGGGAGGCAAGGAATCGAGAAACCTAATAATCAGGAAGCCTAAACACGAATAGGATCGAAAAATAAATCGATTAGTTATTTATTGGTCTAACTCTATTAATTTTTTTGGTCACTACTGGTAGTGCAAAAAAAAAAGTTTTTACATGAAAAAAACCAATCACTACTACACGTATCGGATATTAAATACAAAGTTTTGCATCAGCAAAATATCTATGATTTAATCATAAAGTAATCAACTACGAGTTTATTTATACTAGAAGGAGGTTTTTCCTGAATATGTATTTACCATTTATGACGAATTCATTGATTAATTCATGAGAATCAAGTCTTGAAATAATACTGCATATAAGCGTGCATGTGTATGCCTAACTGCATAAATCAAGAAGAAAAACAGAAGGCATTTTTGAAGGATTTCCACTTGACTTTTTGCGATCCTCGTGAACGAACCTCCTAAAAGTCTAATTGGCCAGAGCAGTGGTTGTGGTGGCATTGACTGTGTAGCTAAATACTGTTGTTTTGATTGTGATATCATCCTCATCGCCACACCGCAGTCTATTTACGAAAATCATTTTTTGTGGATTTTTTTGTGCCTCGAAGTACAGGAAATGGAAGTTTGCTGTAGTCCAATGAAGATCAACCCTTTACTTATTGATGACGTAAGTCTTTCTTTTGAGAATGCTTTTGGGCATGTACATGAGCATATCATTTCAAAATTAAACCATAAAATCAGTTTTTATGAAGATTTCATGCTGTTCCCCTTGCTGTTTTCTTGAGCAGAGAGTCTTAACTCAATATTCTGTGTTACTGCTTGCATGAAGTCATGTACCAAGATTTTAATATCCTGTTTAGTTGGTTTTTATAGCATTTTATAGTTTTCACATGCTGTGATGATGATACAAGCATAAAAATGAATTTTATGATTTTCCCAAACACTTTCTATTTTTCCATTGTTTCTTTTTATTGTTGCATTTTTTCAGGTTGTGGAAACAGTCTTTGAACATCTAAAACTATCAGATTTGAAACGGTGTCGACTGGTATGCCATACTTGGTGCAGAAATGCTGCCAAGCATGTGTCAAACAGGTGCAAACAAAGTGTCCTCTTTGGGGATGGGAAGAAACAGTTTGACACGTTTTTGAAACTAGCACAGGGCTCATTTTATCCATTACCTCAGAGGAAGGTGACCCTGCAGTCATCAATCCTAACATTGAATAGATCTCAGTCTCTTGAAACATTCTTCACAACTTGTGGAACATTTCTGCACAGTTTATTCATCACTTATCAAGATGAGTCGCATCACATCACGACAGTCAACAACATTGCCCCAAATCATTTATCCAGTGATTATGAAAACTATTTATTTCCAAACCTCATTGAGTTACCATTTGTGAAACATTTCCATTACGAGGAGCTGCCTTCTGATGGAGGAGGAGACGGAGGGTACTGTGCGCTAGACAGAAATCGAAGATCTTGTCTCAAAGGCTATGTTCTGTTTGAGAAATTACTACGCGCCAGTGTCAATCTCGAACGATTGGATTTAATCCTTCAAGATACAGACTTGGCCAAGACTGAGAATCATTTCCTGAGCCTAGTCAATTGCTCAAAAACCTTTGGAACCCTGCGTAATCTTCGAAATCTTATGCTCAAACTGCCCCTACAAGACTATCATTTCGAGTTGCTGGGAAAAGCTGGTCTCCTCAGCGTCTCAAACATTCAGCTGCGCTTCCAAAATGAACAGTGTAGTGTCACTAGTCCGTTGAAATTCTTTGAGGGCTTTGCTGGCTCATTGAAGTCCCTCAGTACAAATATATGGATGAGAGGGTTTTCTGATAGGAAGATCTCTTTTACGGATTATGATCTGGTGCTTCCATGTTTGCCTAAACTGGATACGCTAGAGATTTCTCAGTGGCGATCATTCCTCGGTGACCATCATCATCGTCACAGTCATCATCCACGGCATCATCCAGACGATAATGCGACGACAAGTCTTTTGCCGTTCAACTTCAGTTACAAAAGTAGTTTTCCATGTTTGAGGAAGTTGACCTTGCAGAGCCATTCTTGGGAACGGTGCTGGAATGCGTTTTTTCCATTGAAAGAAGTTTGTCACACGCTTCAGGAGCTCAAGTTACCAAAAATGTTGGATAGCAATCGGGGAATCGTCATACCAAAGATTGCAAAAACATTCCCAGAATTGAAAAAACTCGACGTGACTGTGATACCCTCGAGTGTGGATATATTGTCGGAGATCTTTTGCTACTTGTGTAGATTGGAAGAACTTAGTGTGAATTTTTTGCATGGTGCCACCAGAAACATTCATTACAACAACAATAATGTGGGTGAAGGTGTTGGTGGCAGAACAAGTATGTGTATTGATTACGTGATGACAGGGATACCGGAGGCGATCTGTAAGAGGATTTATTCAGAAGATAACATTCCTTGTGTGCAAGTAGATCGGTTGGACACAGGATACTCGTTGGCTAGTCTAAAATGTAAGTTGCTTGATGTCCATATTATTATTATTATTATTACGGCTTGATCGATCCAAAATAATGCAAGTCACATGCAACCTCCGCTTACTTTTTGCTGTTCAAATAATGATGCCCTTTAGCAATGAGTAGGTATGCGTATTCATAATGGCTTTGAGTCAATGCTTTTATGTGTAATTACTTGATTTTATTTGCGATTACAGATTTGAAAACGTTACAATTGAAAAACCTGTCTAGCGTCAATTATGGTATACCACAATTTACCGACATCACAGGGTATTTGGCTCTGCTGAGAATGAAACGGCTTAAAACATTGTACATTTGGAGATCTCAGGTCATTACCATAAAATTCAATTATTGAACTCATCTATGGCTATTATCTCAAGAAAAATAAATACCTATGAATGTTACTAATTCTAAGTTGTCTTTTTGGTTTGATTTTTATAGATGTCGGACGAATGTATATCCGAGTTAGAAAAGCATTTCAAGTTGAGTCTACATCCAAACTTTTGAAATGCATGTAGTCCATGCATGGCAGTTCCTCCAATGTGCGTCATTCCATTAGCCACATTTCCTACAAATATTGTTTTAAAATTTCACATCCCAAGAAGCAAATGAGGACTTTCCTGTTGACGGAACATGTTAGCAGCAGCAACAGCAACTGACGCCAAGATGAAAGCCGAATTACAAGCTAACGCGGAACAGAAAGCGTGGCCTTCAAAATTATGTTTGACCTTTGAGCTGAACCGATAATTATCCCAGAAGGAAATGCTGTCGTTAGGATCTCTGCTCTCGTGGGCTTTCAGCATTACAGCCAAGGCAAAACTTATTGTTGACAGAGTGAAGATGCACATTCCGGCTGCGATCCATATTAGCCATCCCAGCTTCCTCAGCTTTTTAGTTTACATTTTCCAAGTATGAAAAAAGAAGATGCAAAATCAGTAAAATGCGTTGATAAATGATTGACGTTTATGTTTTTTTTTTTACTTTATGGAGCTCATAAAAATTTTATGGACATATTATTTAAGTACTAAAGTTTTACTTGCATACATGCAATGCACGAATAAACACATATACAAAACAGAAATCACAAAATCAGCAAACTAATAAAGATTCTACTTATCATTCAGAAATCAGTTCATGCATTTATTTATCTTACGAAAAGGAAAAAGGGAGAACATGAAATAATTGCAAATTTTATCCATTCGGTCAAAAATCGTACAAATTATGACACTAAACACTCTTGTCGACAATATTATGGCCAATTAATGCAGACAAATATAAACTAGCTTACTTGGATTGACTTCGAATTGTCCATAATGAGGCTAATTAGAGAAGTAATTGATTGAAAAGCCCCAATTAAGATGCCCAATGTTGCCGCAACCACCAAAGGAACCGCTGACTTCATCCAGTTCGAGTTTTTAAATGGCTCTTTGTAAACATGTTTAAATGCATCGTCTTTTTGGGAGCGTTGTTGCCTCAAAAGGTACAAGGTTTGGTTGAATAGGATAATTGATAGAGTTGTTATACAAATTCCGTTGATCTGAATAGAAACAAACCCGCAGACAATTAGAGGAAGAGCCGTTGCGCAATAGAAAATTTCATTCAAAAGTAAAAAGCAGAGAAATCTTGTAAAATATGATTACCAATGTAAACAGCCCAAGAAACCAGCAGCAATTTTTTTCCTTCAATCTCAACATCACTGTTTTAGTATTCTAACTTATGCCTAAAGCTTACATTCTACTAGCGACTTCACATAAAATAAAAACAATGACACTGATAAAAGGACAAGCAGGAAAAGGAGCCTTTCATACTATTTTTGAGAATTAACACAGATAAAAACCATGCTCCCCTATCAGTCCATACATATGCCATTTAGCCATTTTTCTGCATGAGCAATGAGCTGCACGAATGCCATAATGATTTTGATGAGATGAAAGTAAGCTTTTAGTAATAAAGCAAGGTAGGCCAAGCACTTGTGAAAACGAAAGTTAAGAGTAAAAGTGGAAACCTTTAGCATGTTCGTAGATGATAAATTTTTTTCGCGTGACAATTTTAGTATGGTTATGGTGTTGCGATTCTAAAAATTAGAAAATTACACGTATAACGCAAAAGGCAAAAGAAATAAAAACAAACATACCTATTATCACAAATGACATCACAGGAGATGAGAAAACCTAGTAGAGAAATTATGGGGTTTCTACGTTTTGTTTTAACAGTAATAAGCTATTGATATTGATACTAGACAGACATTAGTAGATTGATGTGATAATGTATGAAGCTGTAGTACTCGCATTGTACTGGAATTTCATGACAATTATGGATTAGGAATTCTCGCGTAGAAAACGAATTTGGGTGTGGTCCTAAACATGCCACAACGGGGATGATGATAATATCGTGCTCATCAGTTTCACATCATTATGCTGATCTTGTTTCAATGCTGTTTTATTATTTGCAAAAACAAGAGAGCAAGGAAAGAAGAGTTGAGTCGACTCGCGAGTAGTTTTCCAATGTCATCAAATTATCATCTTTTCATGCAAAACGCAAGAAGATTATCCTGCTGCAGGATTCCTGCATGAGAAACTCTATACTTTGTATGTTCCATGCTGCAAATGAGCTAATCAATGAAGAAGGTAAATAATCATGGTATTTGATACTTTAAAATTCAGTTTTTACTAAACATTAGTTTTACATTAGCCATTTTAACCAATCATTCAATGGCCGCAATCAAACTAGCTGAAAGCAAAAACAATGATAATGTTTGGTGTATGGTCAACTCTTCAAAAGGTCCCTTCACTCGAACACACATGTACTCAAATCTCCCGAAATGACCCCTTTTTGATGCACATGGATCAAGGTGATCTAATTTTCGAGGTAAAACTGGATATGGTGCAAAGATGAGATGTGTGGTTGCCGAAAAGATGGAAACTTCTGTAAAATCCGTCGGAATGGGTAAGAAATGCATACCTAGGATCCGGGCTTCCTACCGATATAACATTCTTTTAAAAGTACAAAAGTGACGCATTGTAGTTCAGAACTATTTACCAAAGAAGAGCAAACATTCAATATTAGTAATAATTTTGCTTCTGAAAATTTTGTTTTTATATTTTGGTAAGCAAGTGGGATATTTTGAAACGAGTTTTGCAATGTTTTCTTATTGTTCCGAAATAAATTGCATATCATAAAGAAAAAGTCTAGAGCTGGAAGCAAACAGTTTCTCTTGCATAGCAAAAACCCACACAGTTTGTAATGTTTATTTTATTAAGAAAATTGTATACACACATAACTATTTGTGCTTCCATTTTGAACAATTTGACATTCGACAAAATACACTTAGATAATATAAATAGTAGTAAATATTACCCTAATACGCACTTTATACAAATATATAAATGTTTTTTAAAGAAACATTCAAAGACGTAGCGTAATGCCCCTTGATTTGGAATAACCTTGTCACTAGGATAATGCATGCACCTTCGAACTTCTCCTCGACAAGGGCAGCGGTTGTAAACGAATAGAATTTTCCCTAATGCTATTGGAAATGCTACTGACATCATATTTCAGAGAGTGAGCTCCTTTAAAAAGTAAACCTTTCACTAGCACTACGAATTCAATTAAAAACGAAGTTGAGGCTCCTGTGATGAGAATGAAGAATGCGAATGCAACGTGAGCTTCTGAAAGCTGGGTGAAACCAAGCTTATCTTCTGTGCACTTGTAGTCATATCGTCTGTTGTAATCAGTTTGATAGCGATGATTAAGACCTCTTTCAATTAGTTGAACAATTCTAGAAATGCATTTTGTTGGAAACCATAATTAACATTATACTATCCTTGTTTTTAGGAAATTGCATGCATTTAAAGAAATACCGTCATACTTTAGGTTGATACTTTGACGTAGAGGAGATCCTTTTTTGATATACATAGACTGTGGTGTTCTGATTGCTGACGCAAAAGAAGACACGGTGCAAATCTCGTATGTGAAGTTGAGAGCGTATTTGGCATACATGTAGAAGCCATCTGGATGAGTAAGGAAACCGAATCGGGGATCTGATTTATTGGGCGAAACAACGTTTTTAGCCGCATCCTTTCCACCCAAGAACTTTTTCTCATAAGCTTGTCGCACTTGGTTCGGCTGCTTTATGAATTAAGTGTAGCTGAGAATTTTGCAGCAGTCATTTCAGATTTAATTTAAAATTAAGCTTTGTTGTTTTAGTATTTACCTTAAACATTCTATAAAAGTGGAAATCACTGAAGCTGGTCAGCGTGTATCCGAATTTTAGCAGGTCCTCTGTTGATTTAACTACTGCATCGTTTCTTGCAAAAATCGCTGCAATCTTTGCGGTATATACTGACATGAAAAATGCACCAAGATAGGTGGCTACTAAAATTCCAAAATACTGATACCTATGTGGACTTGTGGTAGTACTAGTGACACTTGAAGACATTCTATGTATTTGTGTCAGTTCTATTGCAGGGGAAATGAATGTACATAATTTGATTATAATTAATATATAATATAGCCAACGCGCTAAAGAACTAAAACGAAGTAATTATATTCTCAAATGTCTTGTGTACCTTCATTTAAATAACGACCCCGAATGAACTGAATCATTTGAAGTATTATTCGTGACATGGTTTGCACAAATTTACGAGAACATTGATTTTCATGGTCGTGATCATTTTCCATCAGCTCATGCAGTTTGTAAACTGTAATGGAGCTAATCAACATACAAACAAGAAGAGCTATCCAAGCTTGTAATTGGAAGGGCCTAAATATTGTAATGTGAATATTTTCAGATGGTGGCTGCCGAAAATATATGTTAGACCTGCCAATATTTGAAACGTTTTAGCTCATTAAAATAAGATATCTGTACAGCTAGAAATGCTTTAAAAAATTTAATGTTACGTCATTTCAACGAGTGGGTGTAAGAAATCAAGTCCAAGCCCTGCATCGATTCCCTGTTTTACCAAGCCTTCGGACAACGACATGAGTGGAGCACCCCAGTCATAAGTCCCGTTAGCGACAAATTCCAGAGCTTCTTTCCAGTCTTCAAAATGAAGGTTAAAGCTTTTGGACATTAATATAAAATCGTTAATATGAGTCTGAAAAAGTATTTATTTTAGGTACTTGTTTTACATACATATATTGTATATGTTGCTATTTTTAATTCTATTTGATTTTTGTTACCTGAAATCCAAGCTCTCCTGAATATCCCAAATTGCTAGAATGCTACTGCCATACAAACCAACCCTACTTCCATTCTGTGAATTCACAAAGCCACCAGTGTCTTCGAGGGTCTCACTTAACTGCTTGAAACATAAAATATAGCACAAAACATAGAATTGTGTTTTAATGTTAAAGAATATACTAACTAAGAATTTTTTATATAATATATCTTGCTTTAAAAACAATATCAATTGTCTCCTTCATTTTTGCCGATGGAGTGTCTACAAGGCTTTCTGTTAAAAACTCATTCCCTACATAAAAAAGAAGAGCAACCGCTTTACGCTTTTAACAAGGAAAAGAGGAAGGTGGATTTTCACAGTTTAGTGGAGTTCCTCTGTCCTCCGTGAACTAAAGTGTCCTCTTCTGACTACCGACATTCACAGCATAGATGCAAATGAAAGAAAATTGTGACTTTTAAGAGAAATATGTTAGCCAGACAAATCAATATGGAATAGACCGACAATAATGCTGACAATTTTTTCAAAGGCAAAACATAATGTGACCGTTAGGAAGTTCATGAATTTCTTTTGTACATATTAGTGTTGTTCAATGAACACATTTACGATTTATTCAGCAAAGTAGTATAAGAATTTCCCATTTTATTGACAATCACAATAGTTAGGAGATTTCATATCATTACCACATATGATGATTTTAATTCTATCAATATTCGTATGCACTCTTACATTTTATACCTAATTTGTGGAGCTCTTATTTAGAGAAGATTACAACGCTTACGTCTATTCACGTGACCCTGTCGGGGTTTCGATTGATGATATTTATCGGCAATTACAACAGCTTGCATGAGTACACTCTCAATGCTGGAGATAGATTTGTAAGTGCATTCTGCAAATCCAGCAGCATTGATTTTCCCTTTCAACTGCAAGCCTTGCTCATCTGAGATCCATCTATTTGATGGCGTACGACAGTCAGTTTTAGTTCCTATAATACATTAACATTAAATATTTCATGAAATACAAGTATATATGCAGAATGAACTGTAAAACCATGTGTGTGACTTTTTTATGTTTAAACATTCATGACACAAACTCTGCGCATTTATCGCCTGCTACATCATGATGATGTCAAAGAAGAAATCAATTATCAATGTATCAATTATCCTACCTACAAGAAGAATGGGCACATTTGGACAATGCTTGATTAGTTCGGGTGTCCATCTTGATTCAACATTTGAAAACGAGGTTGGGTTATTCACGGCGTAGCAAAGGAGGAAACAATCCGTCTAAAAACGACATATTATTTTGGGGTTTAAAAATTTGCAGACATACTTGAATCATGAATAACTGGTTAACGATTCTACATATATTTTACATTTTCATAGTCTTGAACTCTTAAATGATCCCATTCTTCCACTCCAGCAGTATCCCAAATTACAATGGAAAAGTCTCGTTTTTGAATAGACAACGATATCTCGTGGGTTTCACTCCTGAAAACCCGAAATGTTTAAATTGACGCGATAAAAAGTAAGAATCAACGCCCAGTTCCAGTCACATGAACGTATTGGATAGAGTTATTATTAGTTATTATGTTATCTCCGTTAGAAATGTGCATGTATAATTTTTACTTACACTGTAGGTTGATATGTCGTATACGAAGATTTTCTCACGTACGATTTACACAAAGCGGTTTTCCCAACCATGCTGTGTAATAATAAAGAGTGTTCTCAAAATTCTCTTATCGTGAATGAAATATAAGTAGGTAAGTGTTTTAGTTCTCATAATACACAATAAACGTCTATTTACCCGTCTCCTACTACGACCAATTTTAACCAAGATTCATGGCTATTTCGGTGATTTTGTCTTAGGAGCATTATTTTTCCATAGATGGCCTGACATGACCTTTCACCAACAAGAAACAATAAAAAATATCAAATATCTGAGTTATAGATAATTATCACCTGCCTTTATTAATATAGATTAAAACCTACTACTACTTAAAACATTCTCTTGTTACTCATCGCACAACAGAACAGAATAGATAAAAATGCTGCAACTTAAAAAGTTCGTATTTCACAATCAGCCCCGCAACCTTACAAGAAATATGTATCAACAATAGTAAGACGTCCTTCTTGGTTCCTCTGACTCTGAAATGACTGAATTGTATTTCGTGAAGTTGCATAACTGCTAAAAATTAGGATTGATGATAGGGCATACATAGCTTTCAATACTTTTTATACCACATTTTGTGAGCATTATTTTTCGCATTGTGTTGTTTACTTCTGTGCAAATGTACTAATGTATAAATAAAAGTTGGTCGATAGCCGATGCTTCAAATGCGTTATCGTTATCAGTAATTTTCTTGGTAGAAAATATGACTCAAGCCTCAACAAGAGATAAACTAAACTAACATGCAACACGACTCGTAAAAACGGTTTGTAGAGAGACACAACGCAAAAAAATTATCAAAAAGATTCTTGTAACGATAATGCACGTTCCGTTTTAGGAAAATGCAAGTGGATTCTTGAGAGCCAGTCAGAAACTGAGACGCTTCAAGTTGCCCCCTTCCCAATCTTAAATGAGTCACGAGTCAGCTTCATCAACATTTCACGTAAATTATGTAAACGTTTGGTTCGAATGAGTAGAAACAACTCCATCAAGGGTTAGTAATTACTAGGTTTAGAATCCCAAGCAATCAACCTGGAAGTAGAGTAGAGTAGAGATTTGATCGAGAATTATAAAAGCGTCGCGTCACGTCAGTCTCAGTTTTATTACCAAGCTTGAAAACACACAGTTCGATAGTTCGTTCTTATTAAAAAGAACGTTTTCAGGTTTGACGTAATAAAGAAGAACCATCGAGTTGAGAATATACGCGGGAGAAGAATCTTTTCAACTTGAAATTCTCCAGTGTATTTACGTACATTTACAACAGTGAGTATAGAGAAATGTATAGAGTACGTAGCGAAAATGCTTTTATTATTTCGCCACCATGAGAACATGTAAAAGCATGAACATGAATGAAGGTAAAAACAATGCGAGAGTTCTGTCTCCCTGATGATGAGAGAGAATAGTGGAGAAGGCAAGCGAAAGTGTATCGGTCTCTTGTTCTTCGATTGTTTGTTTACCAATTTTTCTCCTCGCTGAGATTTCCTAAAAACGTTGGTTTTGATTGAATTTTATTCGTCGATTTGAAAGTTAATATTTTTCAGTGTAGTTACATGTTACTGCGGAACAAAGTAGAAGCTCCCAACAGTTAACTGTTCCTGTTCAAGAGTAGTTTTGTCATTTGTTGAGTAGGTCGTTAGATTTACAAGAAGATCTTAAATCGTAGGAGCTGTAGCAGAGAGAAGACACGGTTGACGCCTGACGGACGCTGCCCAAGGATACAACGTCTACCAACATAAAATGCGACTGACAAATTCATCGTTGATTGCCGACTTTCCAAGTTAACTGCTGTTGCTGTAGGATAAAATTGATTCGACGAAATACAATTAAACTAAACCCTCTTTTGTACGTCATCATAACCGTCCTTCACTATAAGTTGTGGGTAACAAACAGGTTAGTAGTGACAATGACAATTTTCTACTATAATTTACCGGTTTTGAAATCACGTTCAAGTTTTAAGGTGGAAAAGCATTTACGAAACCTATAATTACATTGATTTATTCCATTTATAAGCATGCATCACTACGTCAGAACGACTTTGTTTTAAAACACGAAGCTATAAAGGTTACAAAGGCTTTTTACTCACTTTTATTCTAGAGTGCATTTAATAATTTTCAGTGCACTCAAACATCAACGGGCTTTTACAACTATTGGTAAAATCATCAAACATGTAATCAGTACCGAAGAAATTATATTGAGCGTGGCGTAGTATTTCAAATCAAACCGAATGATTCATGATGTTTCAATTTTAAAAGCATTGCTGTAAAATGCATTTATTTTTTTTCGAATGCATGATTTATGTTATGTACACAGAATACACCCGTAAAAGCCGTTAATTGTAAAATCTGGTTTTATTTAAATATTTAGCCACTCAAAGCCACACTCCAAATTTTCAAAGGTGCAGTGCAGGTTAATAATTTCTGTTTTATCATGAGTTTCCCATGGGCTGTTTTGCACTTGCGCACTTGAATGTATGGAGCATTAGCAGTGATGGAATCCTTAGAGTCTGTTATAAGACTCTTATTTGATGTAAAAGCGAAATATTTTTGCAGATTCTAAATCTCTAATGTCAGCTCTAATATTTCGTTACTCAATCGTTATTGCCATTTAAATGCTTTAAAAATGACTTTAAGACGCCAGGAATCGGGAATCTTAAAGTATTTAATGTTTATTGGGTTCATCTATTTTTTAGGAAAAGGCGATTGAGTCTCTGACGTCCCTTTGCAGTTGCCATTAACAAGCTTTGTCAAGCTTCTTGGTGTCCATTTTATATGGTCTACAGCCTTTGGTAACTCCAGTGTCTAAAGTTGCGAGTCGTTTGTACAACGCCTTTACGTTGATGCGTTTGTGGAAGTAGTATGCGCTAAAGGACAAAATGGTCAAGCGCAAGGCTGCAACGAAGGTAATCATGCACATGATATTTTACTGTAGTTTACAAACATGTAAATCATTTTCAAGAATCACACACTAATTTGTTGCAATGGTTGCTTGAATAATATGTACTTCATTTGTCATAACCGAAAGGTCGTTGGATCGGTCAAACGAAGGAAGACCAATGGAAAAGCGATTCAAGCAAAAGAAGCAAGTAGTTCAGAAGTAGAGCCTAAGGTTACCCGAAGTGTAGCCAAAGCTAACAAGGCGTTGGACGCTGTTCCACCTCAAAATGGCGGAGTGCATCCGCTTTTAATTGATCATGTATGTTGTAATGATACTAACAATAATCTCTTATTAATTTGTCTAGTTGTATGTTTAAATCAATTCTTAGATATTTTAACTTTGAACTTACGTCTATATTTTCTATTCAGGTTTTGGATAAAGTTTTCCAGTATGTGATTTGGCCGAACGCAAAATGGCCACATGTGGAAGGAACCTCCACCCGACAAAGCATTCAAGATTTGTGCAATATTCGCTTGGTGTCCAAGCAGTGGAAGGAAACCTCCACGAAACTTTTCCGTAGAGGAAGAAGCACAATGATTTTAGGAGAGGCTCAGCCCTATACTCCTAAAACTTACGATTTAAGAATGGAAGGATTTTTGGATGCAATGAAGAACAGCAAGATGATTCCAGTTCAGCGCTACTCCCTTGGTCCTCATTTCTTCATTAAGCAAAACCAACGACTGATGAAAGACTTTATGCGTATTTGTGGCCCTAGTGCAACCGAATTGCGCCTCGCATTTGATAACTCAAACAGCATGAATTTCAACCGGAGAAGCTTTCCGGACTTGAATCTTGGAAAGCTGAAGAATCTTACGTTCCACTGTGACAGTTACAGAGGAAAGACTTTTTCCAACCAGACGCTAGAAATACCTTACCTTGTGGAGGTCCTGCTCAGCGCTGCTGTAGCACTGCAAGAGTTTCACTTTGAAATCCCAAATCGAGATACTGTAAAATGGCAGGGAAAAGTTGTCAAGCGGTTTGGCGAAGCTATATGCAGTAAAATTCCCGACACTGTTAGGATGTTGCATTTGGATATGCCCATGCATGACGCTCATTTGGAGGCTCTCAATGAAAAGGAGCTAAAACTGGAAGAGTTACAATTTGACTGTCATTTCGTTGCTGGAACCAAAACAATCCAAAAGTTTATTGTAAATCAAGCACCTAATCTCAGAGCGTTGAGGGTTCTAGATAGCAGCCTCAATGGTGCTGCTCCAATCGATTTCCCACGGTTTGACCGACTCAATTACCTGGAGTTACATGGATCAAACGTTATCCCTTTCTCTTACCCAGAGAATTTTCCAAAGTTGGAAATGTTGAATTTAGCTGAATGGAAGACTGAAAAGACGGTAATGGAAGTGCTCCCGTTTGGAAAGAAGGCAGTCTCTTTGAAGGAGATTTGTTTGCCTTGCAAATTTCCACAAGCACCTTTAGTAAAGAAAGCGGTACAATGCTTCCCCAACTTGAAGACTATGTACGTCTCTCCATCTCCAGACATTGCTGAAGCATTACAAGAAGTATTCATCCATTGCCGTGATATTGAGGAGCTACACATAACATTCCCTTTTCTGTTGGATAACGAACTGAATGCAGACTCGCTCTTCAGTGGGGTTTCCGAGCTTGATTGTAGACGCATTATGAAGCACCGCAATTTCGATACTGTTAATGTCAAGGATGTGCAGAAGAAACCGTCCATTAACAATTTGACAAGTGAGTTTGATTAATTAATGTATGGTGCAGGGTGCAGCAATGGATAGTTTTGTAGACCTTAAATGGGCATTCATAGACTAATGATTTCAATAAACGTTTTTAGAATTAAGGAAACTGGTTTTGGAGGATTCTGCTGGGGATGTTATTCTCACTGACTTTGCTGCTCACTTCATTTTCATGAAGATGGAAAATCTCAAAGAACTTCATACAAACAAGTTTCGGGTATTTAAAAGAGCAAGCATAAAATTATCAAATCTTTGCCATTCTAGCTAGTAAATGTTGAATATATTGAATATATCAATGTTTCTTTTTAGATGAGCACCAAGTACGTGGAATTGCTACGAAATAAGCTGAATTTAAAATTAGTGGACGAGGGCTCAGATTATTCAGATGAATCAGACGGATGGTCATCAGATTCCAGCATTGATGAAGACGACGAGCTTCAGGTCGTTCCTTTTTTGGGGTTTGGCTTCAATATTTTCTTCATTCGCTAGAGATCGAGTAATGGGTAGAAGTTTTACAGGTTTTAAAAATCTAAAAATATATAAGTTTATCCGAATTGAATTGTTTGCCAAACTGTAAGTTTTCTTTAAAAATTTTAAATCCAAAATTTAAAGATTTTAATTTTGTTGAATTCTAGTCGTAAAATCAATTTAGTGAACCTTAGTTTAAGTTAATAGTTACAATTTAAAGTTTATCAGTGGTATTTCAGTATTTTCGTTTCTGATTGTTATTTGTCAGAAACGTAGGTCGCCCTTACGTTATATATTTTTAAGAAAGTGTGGAAAGTAAGAATACATTGTACTCTCTATTGTCATTACCTATTATCGTAAATATTCGTGTACTATGAACTTCAGAGGCGGCAACGCGTCATGTTATATCTGTTTTAAAACATATTACTTTTAGTCTAGTCTTTTATTGTAGTAATGAAATGATCTATTGTCAATTAAATCGAAGATTGTTTGGAATTAATTGAATTTTAGCTTAACTTTTTCGTAAATTCCTTATATGAGTGAAATTTCCAATGCTGCTTTAGGCATGACTGAATATGACAATCAATAACAAATTTGTTGGAGGTTTGTAAATTTTCTTGCATTGTGGATGGTTTTACTATTGCTTTAAACTTTAATTCCATGAAAATTATTTCAATTTTAAACTCCGAGTTAAGAATGAACTCTAATCTTTAAATCACTCATTCTTGTTGTTAAATAGAACGGTAATAGTGTAAGAATTTTTTATGTATCTGTAATTTTCTCATCAATGTGATTGTAAACGACCTGATTTATATGAGAGAATCAGCGGCATATAATATGTCTGGATAGTAGTTTTGTGTTATAGTTTCAAGTAGGACTTACGAGCTAGCGGCCACGCACCGAGCTCGTGGTGTGGTGCATGAGAGAAAGAGAAATCGGTTTTACGTCTCGAATTTTCGCCAACTACGCAATATTTTGAAATAGTTTCTTATTCATAAATACTATAATAAGTAGATATGTGTGTGTATAGAGATGTACATTTGACATTTATATCGGAAATAATGAAAAGTACTTCCTCCGAAGGAATTTGGACTAGATCCAACTAACCCAACAACAAGTAAGAGCAACTAGTCAATCAACCGAGATTTACTTCGTATTGGTGGGCTACTTAAGTAAATACTTCTATATATATATATATAGGTATATTTGTTGTAATTTGTAATCATAAGAATTTTAAGCCGTGTTTCCAAACAAACTGTGAGCAACAAAACAACTAACCACCAACAACCAAAACAAAGAGCGCAAAATCGCTTCTCCGCTGATGCGTCAGAAATATTTCTTGGTAGGTTAATAACCCATGAAGACACGTGAACACAACACACATCTCGAACTTGTCTGGGTCAGGCAACTTGACTAAACAAAATATCAATAAATTAGCAAAACCTGGTATTACCGTTCCATGTTATTTTACTGAATTACTTAAATATACTTATACTTCATGTTTCTCGCTGTATGTATTATGTATATATGTCTGAATGTTAGTAAATGGTATCTGGTAACTCAGACACATTATCTGAAATAAAAATAGACGTTACATTTAAAATTTTGCATCAAGTATTTTGTATGAACAACGCAGTCAACAACGTCGCATTTGCAGTTTAGTTCGTCATCCCCGTCCCTCATTGCGCACAATTGTCGTTTGGCGTCTCCATTTCTTTTCGCACGCGATGTTGTTTTCTAGTTCGGGACAAAAGGAAAGCAGCGCAGAAGTGAAAGTTATGTCTTCGGCTGTTGGTTGCATCTACTATGTATATCAGGAAAGGAAATAGTACATCAATAAATTGCTGTACTCTAGATTTAGCAGAAGCTGCGTAGACATAATGTGGCGTGGCAAGTTTTTTCAATAGGAGACGTATAATCAAAGTAAAAAGTAAACATGAATGTTTTCTTCGTGATATGCAAGTTGCAAAAAAGCGCACTTTGTGAATGACATGGACTTTGCTCTGCAGAAAAAGACATCGATGCATGCTCCGAAATAAGCACAGACAGATTTTGAACACAATAAATCAAACCCGAGAAAGAACTGACTGGGACATTTGCTGCATCAGAGATCATCAAATCTTTAAATTTCAAATGTAAAGCTGCTATTTTTGAAAGCGTTCCGTGTAATATACTTTGTTCCAAATTGCATCATTCGCAAATGCATAGCAGCTCAGTAAGTAGAATTTATAACTCTCGCCAGTCTCGTCTAACACTTTTAAACGACGAATCGTGTGTCTACTAAATAGCATTGTACCAAAGCTCTCATCGTCAGCAAAAAAGGTGTATGTATAACTATAAAGTGGATGCTATTCAAGGTTACTTATGACTTCAACGTAAAAAGCGCAGCATATTATGAGTTTGCTATATCGTTACTTTGCATTGCGCAGTACTTGTTTCAGGCAAGATATCGGTGGATCTCTACTTTACAGATGGTTTTCAGTTCGTCTCCTGATACAGAACATGTAACATGCTCTTGTATTTTGCACGGGGACAAAGATTTTGACTTTGACAAATCTTTTGGAGTGCTTATTACTAAACGATTACGTCTACGTCGATTTTACAAATTAATAGGCTGTATCAGCGAATCCACGTGAAAACTCATAAGAGGCTGCTAATTCACTTAATAGGTACAAAAAATATACCTACATAACATTTAACACAAAGTCCGGCTCCGGCAGAAAAGGCTCTCTGGAGAAAGTTTATCCGAGTAAACATTTGTGCCAATGTACTCATTTCTAATGAAACGGTACAATTATGCATTCAGCAAAATAAGCGACAATAACACGATACTACTGTGGGTTTTGAAGTAGGGAACAAAGAAATATTATCTCTGCGGCAAAGAGATTTTTGCATAGTCAAAATGCTCACACCGGAAACTCATCCTCTTCTGGTGGATTTGGTAAGGCATCCATGAATATTCAATATTTGACACATCCCAAATTGGGATTCCCAATGCGTGAAATAGTTCTGCATGCATTTAAATGTAGAGACATGAAGCTTAAAAGTAACCCAGAATTTTTTCTTAGGTGCTGGAACGCCTGTTCCAATATCTACCTGAGAAAGATCTAAAGTCATGCCGTCTAGTCTGCACCAAGTGGTTTGCTCCAGCTACAAAGGCCCTGCAAAAGGTCAGCAATCCAATCGTCTTCGGGGTCCTCTACAAGATCAATTTGATTCGCATCCGACCGGACCTGGACACAATTCAGCAGTTCCTAAAAGTAATGTCATCCTCCCAGTACGATGACATCAAAAGGGACCTGCCTTTCGTAAAATTTGATATCAGACCTTATATGTTTGCTCCTCCTTTTATCCACCTGCTGAATGATTTCCTCATGGAATATGGCCCAGCCATGCAGAGTCTCAGTGTCAGACTGGCATTTGAGAGTGCCGACGATTTCCAAAAAGATTGCTTCGGCCCGTTGAAATTTTCTAGTCTAAAAAACCTCGATTTTTGCAATTCTCTACACGGTGAGCTGAGACCCTCCCTTACAACGAGTCTGCTTACGTCGCGCAAAAATCTGCTGGAATCAATGCTGCAGGCAGCACCAGTTCTTGAGTCACTTTCACTTTGGTGCGACAGTGAAAATATCATTTGGCCCAGGGATGCTACTGATGTCTTGAAAGAAGTGAAACTCCGCTACTTGCGCAATCTCAAAATTAGCTTCCCCATGTCCGACTATTGCCTCAACTCCCTCAGCGAAATTAATGCGCAGCTCAGTACGCTAACATTTGTCTTGCGAGAGCCAATTTTTGATACTAATCTGTTCAAACAGTTTCTTCATTCACAAAGAAACACGCTAACGACTCTACGCATCATAGATTTGCAGTGCAATGACCCAAAAGTCATTGAGCTTCCCTGCTTATCACAACTGGAAAGCCTGGAAATTGAGGGAACATTTTATGGGGATGAGTCTACCCTGTCCTTGGGGAATTTTTCGTATAAAAAGCTGCCAAAATTGAAACGGATAATTTTGGAAAGCTGCAATCGACGGAATTTTGATTTGAATTCGATTTTGTACACGAGCGGTAATAAAGGCACGGTATGTCATACTTTGGAAGAGTTTCAATTCTCGCTCGACCATAATCCCTGCGATCTGAGTGGGAACTGCGTTAGAAGGCTAAAGCAAGTCTATCCAAACCTGAGGAAGCTTTCTGTACTTTTCACTGCAGAAAGCAAGTGGGTTCTCACATCTGTCTTTGAACATCTCACCACGCTCGCTGAGTTGGTTATCAATGTTCGAAAATGTGTGGACAACATTGACTGCGCGTTGACGGGAATCCCACCGAATATGTATGAGCATTTGGTTAGGACGGGGATGTACAAGCAGGGACCTCTTAGTCTGGACCCGAGGCAGTTGCTTCCATGTCTGACTAATTTGAAGGGTAATTTTAATATGCAAAAATGCAAAGTAAAAATTTTGGAATGAGTGAACATCAGACAAAAAGTCAATAAGGGTGCATATATTTATATAATTCTATATTTTTATATAGAATTAAAGTACCTGGAAATAGCAGGAGAGAAAAACGCACAGAGTATGATCAATAATCGAAGAAATAATGCATATTCAAATCCAGTTCAGTTTACTGAATTCAGCGTTTACATGGCTCTGCTGAAAATGAAGCGTCTTGGAAAGTTGGTTTTCAGACAAACGGGATACCAAGTAAGAATATTTTCACACACTTCCAAATTCACTTTCAAGTTCATTCTGTCTGTATTTGAGTTTGATTGTATTTACCTTTCTTACATTTACATACAAATATCATTTTCATGATTTTCAGCTCCCAAAGGACGTAATTGCTAAATTAGCTTCAACATTGGATTTTGTGTACGTGCCATCCTAAAACAGGTTGGTAGGACGTTGCGTTGGGTTTGACGTGAAAACTTGGAGGAATCCATCATCAAAAATGCTCATCAAATATCTACTATAATCACAATTTAACATAATATTACGCATTATGATGTATTGTTGAATGCTTCTTTTCTTGGTGCTGTATTATTAGCGTAAGTTTTTTCGCTGTGTGCTGACTTCATCTTCATATTATGCTTTTATTGTTTTTGAAGTATTATTGCAATCTATTGACTGTAGACTTATTTATAATATATAACGATATACTTTGGTAATGTATAAATCTGCAATTATGATTCTACATTGCGAATAAAAAAGTTCTTATCTTGAAAGGGCAGATTGTCGGGGCACTCTGAGAATCGAGCAGAGTCTTTACTTAATTTCTTCTCATTACATTGATTCGCATGAATTTGGAGATAGAGATGCAGTTGGGTAACTAGCAATATTGTTTCAGTTACTTTATTTACATAAATTATTGTTGCTACATATCATAACCTCAGAAGACAGACTACTATTTCATCGCAAATATCACGGGATGGAAAAGTCTCCCAGAAGACGGAAACAGAAAAGAAGCAGGAAAAGTTGAAGGAAGGAAAAGGGGAATTTTATCGATTTTCTCTCGCCCGTTCTGGGTGTATGCATAGTGAAGATTAAGAGAAAGTCAAATGAGAAGGTGTTCCGCATTCAGTTTTCCCTTGTCACCTGTCTAGTTATGTTGCACCTACATCTTACTATTACTATCTTACAATCTAATGAGAGTGGTTCAAAATCATAATCCATCCAAGAAACTCCAAAACAATTGCACACTTTAATGCTATAAAATGGCACGTCAATCTTCAATCGCCCTATCTCTGTTGCATAAAACATCTGCATAACTCTCAGACAGTATAATGACGTTTCTAGTTAATCCGTTCCAATTAGCGCTACTTATGCAGCCCCTTTTAACAGCACTAGTAATAATTGTTACGGCCCAGAGAACAAGTACGGAAAAAGTCTTTGCTTTCCCGGAATTCGATTATGTAGAGTCTCCAAAGCATGTGAGTGATCTGATATGTTGTAAAATATTTTAAGATTTTTATTGCATTTTGTTCAAAAGCACATCCTTTTTACATGCTTCACAGGAAGTTGCGTGGAGGGAGTGGGAGGCGGCATGTGAACAGACGCCAGCGTGCCTAGGTCTTGTTGAGCTGGAAAAGCTTAGGTGTGTGCGGAAATGTATGAGTCCGTCTTGTTATCATGATATTTATTCATTTGATGAGGTAAATTCATTCACTTGTGAAGTATTATCATGTTTAACATTGTCTGTATTACATATTTTACTTAATGAAACATTATATTTGTTGGTTACTGCTTTCTAGCTTGAGGAAGGTGAAATAGACATTCGATTTCAATCATTTAAAGGTTGTTTCGCTTCAAGAATAGCCCGGAAACGGTATTGATGAATTTAACACGACAATAAATCATCGAATTAATAGAGGTTTGAGAACAACAATATAAATCTTTATTTAAAAGTTTGAATGTGATATGAATAATAGTTTCGTAAATATAATTTGTAGGATAATTCTATATAGAGTTGACCGGGGGCTCATCAGCATACGACGAAGCAATACCACTCCTTCCCTGGTAAACTTTATTGGGGTCGTTTACAACTTCCTCTTTCTCATTCAAACCTCGCCAATTAACTACTCCAGAACCTGAATCATTTTCTGATGTTGTATCTATCAGAGCGGCTCTCATTCCTCCAGTTATCAGTGACACGTCCTCTTGTATTTGTTTCACGGTTGGGTCACCTTTAATGAAAACAAACAATAAAACGTTAACTAAATATTAATACGTTCAATGTAAAACACATAAAGTATATTTTTCATGATTTATTTACCATCTTGCACCAAAAAACTCCAGTTTATGACATATTCCTGGCCCCACTTTTCTGCAACACCCTCGCAAAACGCCAACTCCACATCGTAAGGAGTCAAAATTGGCTGAAAGAACTGTCCTTTGGACTCATCACTTATGTAATAATTTACGACTTCTGGACACCCGACGAAAACAAAGCACTCGATATCCATAAAGTTGCCCAATTTGCAAGGATTGATTTCCCCTATCGATACAACATAGTATTTCTTTCCAGCTTTCCGTAAGATTTGTTTCAGCCGGTCAATTAGATTGAGATAATTGCGAACTACTAATGTCCCAACCAGGATCCCAACTGACGAGACGTCTTTGATTTTCTCCACGTAGAAGCCACGTTTTCTAATTAATCTATTAATGGAAGATGTTTGAAGTGACACTGATTCTTGATCAGTTTGTGCGGGATCGTAAACTTTAAACGTATTATTGGGTAAGGCTAGCAGGAGATTAGGAAGGGAGCGCTGACCAACGAAAAATATACTGTGAGACTCCACATCCTCGATTGTATCACAGGGAATCTTTCTGTTGTGTTTAATTATCTCACTGGATGAAGAATCACAAGGCTCAATGCTGTTTGATGGCGCTACTAACGTAGATTTTCTAGTTAATGGAAAGGTGTCACGAATTTTGTTGAAAACATGTTCTGAAAAAAAAGATCCACAGTTTACTTTCTGAATAACAAGTAGTGCATCAATCACGAATAGTGCAATGACAAAAATCACTAAAAAGCTTACCCACAGCAAACTCGTAAATAACGTCATACAAAATTAATACTTTTTCCTCAGTATTAAAGTTTTCACGAAAGACTTTTTCAAGCGTGGTCAAGTTAACAGGAGGTCTGGTGAAGACGTAGAGTACTGGGAATCTACCGGAAGTGCTCGAAAGGCAGGATGGACCAAAATGGATAATGGAATCGGCATCAGGAACATGTTGAGCGGTTTTCTCGTCTACACAACAACTGCAAAAAAGCGAGAATTATAATGGTTCGTTACTAAAAACGGAACATGATACCTATACCTCCAATCCTCTATTTATCTTTCCGTCCGAATAAATTCAAAAACTATAACCGTCAATTAAAAACTCAAACAGAAAAAAACTTTTCCATACCTGCCATACGTTGAGTCTGCAAGAATGAAAAACTTTTGATCTGTGCTTTTTGTTAATTCCTCCACTATCCGGGAACTATATGCCAAGTATTCATCCGGAAACTGAAGACAAATCTGTGAATATTTAAAATAAATAAATAGAAAACAATGAGAAATATTATTGTACCACCAACACAAATGTCAAATTACAAGATAGAATCAATCGTTTTTTCTGAAATCTTGAAACTTTGATCCGTGTAATGTAAGTATTGTGGGCGAACATCGCACATAAAAATTAAAGACAATTTTCATTGTTCTCACCCTTTTGTAGTTATTTTCCTTGATCCACTTTACACACTTGTCAAATTCAAAAACGTCTTCGAGTTTCTCATCCGCAATATGTGTAAAAATGTCAGATTTGTTTACAGATATCGTTTTCTCGATTGCAGCTCTGCCATCCCCAGTTATCGATGTTCCAGGGGTCGACATTGTTATGATATAATGAACAATCAAATTACTTTCATTGAAAATGTAATCTCAACATTCAAAGTTTCACTGGAACAACAAATCTCAATACAACACAATGTGCTCAACTCAAATGCACTTGCTTGTAATGTTTTCTGTACTTTTTCACATGCACATGCAGCTTTTTGATTCCCTCTCTCTATCACTTCTTGCTACAGTCAACAGTCAGATACGCTGCTGCGCTGCTATACGCTGTAAGGATCCACGATCCATATCTTCACATGGGATTGGACATTTTTGGACTGGACAAGCCAGCATTCCAAAAGTATGCATTCTTGATGCTTAGAATATCAGCCTGCCAGTCGACTGTCGACAGTTACCTGAACAATGAATGCAGTTATTATTGTATTTGGTACTTTGACAGAGGTTCTAATTCTAAATAAAGTAAAAATTAGCTGCTTGTGCAGGCATAAATCTTCGAGCCATAAAACGCTTCCAACTAGCAGTGTCAATGGTAGATGGAGTGGAGCTTCCATTTCCATCGCATGGAAGGTTCCTTCTTGCCGGTTACTGTGACTGGCTGGATTGCCGTTGACAGACCACCCATAATATAAATGCTTAGGAAAACACTGAATCAAAGCTTAAAATCACGATTTGATCATCAGATTTTGTTTGCACACGTCAGTGCTATTAAAAAGAATTAGTTAACAGAGAAAGGCAGATTTCCTTTTTGTGTTTAGTATTAACTTTGAGACGCTGAAAAGGGCATGGTATTTCATAGACGTGATGTTTTTCGTTTTGCATTTTTTAGTAAACAAAGGTTGATGTTATGCATATGTATTTGTTTTATTATTCCAAATTTGTTTGTTTCATTGGTCTTAGCCAAAACCGTCATAGAAAACGCAAGGCAATGGAGTAGGAAATCAATCAGTAATCATTATTGTCTTTTTGTGTTTAAAGTGGTTTAACTAACGAATCAATATACTGATCGATAAACTTCTTAAGTTACCCCTGCACTGTCCTAAATACACATGTCTTGTTCGTTAACGATGAGGGGTGGGGTCACTCACTGGGGTGACTCGCCCAATCCAGTCATCTCCAAAAATGCAGTTTCATGAGGTGATAATTAATGCACCTTTATGTTTGCATTGATTGAAACTCTCTTGATTAACAATTTAGATGATTAGCCTACGAAATGGTCAAGCATTAGATTTGAAATCCCGGCACGGAATGGAAAGAAGTCGGCATAATACAAAGAGCCACCTGAAGAACATTTAATATATAGTGATATGTGTATACATTTAAACGATGCATGCCGACGATTGTATGAAACTTGCGAAGTAAATCGTAATGCTTAAAATGTAGTGTACCATTTGCGATTATTGTCAACAATTTCCCAAGGAGTTTCATTCCATGTTTTAGAGCCCACACACTTACAGGGAACATTTTAGTGAGAGATATGCGTAATATTATGTATTTGAGCTGAGCACCATCAACCATCGCTGTTTTTCCTTGGAACAACCACGACAATGGCAAACTAAACGCTCATATACATTTGAAGTCCAGCAATAAAAAATCCATTGAATATTATTGTTCCACCCAATAAAATATTTAAAAAAGAATTACACATGCTCATTTTTTATTGCTCAAACTGCTTTTAGTATATTTACTTAACATTGTAACCCATAAGCCACGCGGCCACCTCTGATACAAGCTTGTAAAACGACTTTAGCGTTGAGTTTCGTTTGTTTTGTTGTGTTCTCACAGCATTTTTTTAACACGCTTGTCTATGGGGATTCTGGTCTGCAGTGTTTTATTCGCATGACAAATTTTCAAGGTCAAACGCAATGAAAAAATCTCAACTATCTTTTGCTCATGTTGTTGTTTGATGGCAATGATGATGATTAGGAAGATGAAGAAGGTTCAAAGCAGGCCACTGAGACTACACACATTATCATTATCATCATAGCCATTTAAACACGAAAACGGCAAGAATAGCCACCGGCCACAGGGCAAAGCATGTGTAGAATGGAAGGCAGAGGCAACTAATCGTAAGTTGACTACCAACAATAAACTTGGCATTTTCATCATCTTCATTTGAGGTAAGTTGCACACCAGACACAGTCAACTATCATCACGCACTAGCACTGATTACTATTTTCTACTGCCCTCAATTTAACCTTAAATATGTAATTAACCAATTAGTTTAGTCGAGAAGGCAGTTGGCACAATTTTAAAAGTGAGTATTTACTCAGTGTACAGTTACCTTTTATTCGTTTTCGAGTTTACGTTTATTGTAATTTGCATACGTTGAATGAGTAAAAATGCATAATACAACCCTTTTTTAAAGTCATTTTGTGCATCTCTCTGGTCACTAGTTCTTCTGTGTTGGTACCTAGTTCGTGGTTTTCGTAAAACTTATTTTTGTGCTACATACAAAGATACATACCTCCGGTAAATTGATAATAGGTCAACGTACCAAGCTTGAGATTCTGGTTACTGCCTTCAAATACAACAATGCTCTCCCCGAAAGATTTAATAAATCAGGATCCAGAAACGCGTAAATCCATTCGTCTTCCAAATGGTCAGCATATGCCAATCGTTGGACTTGGCACGTGGCTGGTATGTGCATCATCTTAAAAATGTTTTTCCATGAAAAATCATTTCATGAAATATTTCAAACATCATCTTTTTAGGCTGACGATCATAAGCAGTTGGAAACGGTTCTGGAAAGTGCATTAGAAGCCGGCTACAGACATTTTGATACTGCAGCCTTTTACGAAAACGAGCATGTTTTAGGAAGAGTTCTCAGACGTTGGCTTGACTCGAGGAAAGTTAAGCGAGAGGAGTTATTTGTTGTGACAAAGGTATGAATTAATATTTTTACGCATGTTAGCTTACAGCATCCTAGCGGCAAGACTATTAATTCAACTTCCTTGAAACTTAAAACCGTATAACATAGCTTCCGTGGACAGGCATGACAGTTGAGAAAGTGCCCTTCTTTTTCAATCTATCTCTCAAGAAGCTTCAGCTGGACTATGTGGATTTGTACCTGTGTCATTCGCCTGTTGGCTTGAAATTCATAGATGAAAATAATTTTACACCAAGGGACGAACAAGGCAACTTTCTTTTCGATAAGACGACCAATCTTGAAGCGGTTTGGATGGAAATGGAGAAATTAGTTCATGAAGGCAGGGTTAAATATATAGGCATTTCTAATTACTCTGAGAGACAAGTTGACAGAATCATGAAAATAGCCAGAGTGCCTCCAGCAAACCTTCAGGTAGGTATTAATTTTACTCGTGTAAAAACTGAAAACCCTCTTCCAGTAGATAAATCTGATGATATTCCTATTTATGTATTCTAGGTAGAAATACATGCTTATTTTCAAAATCGCAGTTTACGAGCTTGTGCAAGAAAACATAATATCAGCATTTGTGCGTTCGGATCGCTGGGATCAAAGGGACGAGACAAATTTCAAATTATGTAAGTACAAAAGGGCATCATGTTATTTTTCTCAATGGTCAAAGGTTGGATGCTGTAAAAATCAAACTTTTAGGAAATTCGATATACCCAATTTGTTGGAAGATCCTGTCGTGGTAGATATAGCGAAAAAGCACAAGAAGACAAGTGCCCAAATTCTTCTTCGCTTTCTCGTTCAGCAAGAAATAGCTGTGATACCTAAAACCACTGCCGTTGAAAGATTGCGAGAAAATATCGATGTAAGAAAATACCTTTAAAAATAATGCCTTGATTTTGGTTATAGCTTTTCATTTAGAGACTAAGCTGGTATGCGATTAAATTCTTTAGATATTTGATTTCAAGCTGACAAATGTTGATATGAGACGCTTGGAAAGTCTCGATAAGGGCGAGGCGGGTAGATCGTTTCCTGGATTTCCAGGGTAAGATTTTCCCAACAATTTTAAATGGTTTCATGTCCTGCATGTACAATCTTCACCTAAATTATATTCAAAGGACTTTGTGTTGGTACTTTTCATGCATCTTATTTTTACGCAGGTCTAATCAGCACCCCGAATGTCCTTATTGAACATACAAGAGATTGTAAGGATCCATTATTCACGTTCACAAACTACATTTTACAAGCCGCACATACATGTTCACTTCAAACACACTCGTCATTTATTCTTCTTAGCTTTTATCACGTTGTTGCTGTAATATGAAAAGCTTATGTGCAATAATTTTAGACATTCAAGAATGTTTCTGCAAACCTGGAATGTTACCTGAAAGTTTAATCTAGATTTTAGTGATACTTTTGCCATTTTACGATGCAATAGAAAAAATAAAGTAAGTTTAGAATTTATATATAATTAAATGATTGAGTTCAATTTGCCTTTGTTACGCAAGCAAGTAAATACAAGGCAAGGCCTGCCGTTTTACCGGTCGAATTGAAAAAAATATACACTTTGTATATATTTCTGAGTTCGTGGGATGGGTGTGTGATTGAACACATGCGTCCATTACATGCTTGAATATTCGTCTTCCAGAAAAATTCGGTATACATAGTCAATATTGTAGTCAAGTCGTGGCATAATGAATCAATAATCAATTATGCAATGAGCGTTAAGCAAACAAAGTAATTATCATAAGTGCAAGACTAACGATAAATGAAATTGGAATCATTGAGAGTTAAAAACATGATGGAACATTGAGGATGTTGTGGAGATCTGTTCTGTCAAGTGGAATATTATACATAAAAATGCTTATTCCACTTAGGTATGGTACATCCTCCTTCTTACACACATTTCATTTTTAGTCAAATTAATATTACATATATTCCTAATTGGCCGGCTCAACTCACGTTAATGCCAAAATGAAGTGCTGTAACGGTATAGTTTGATCACGTTAACAAATTAACGTCAATAAGAAAGCTCAAAGTCAAATACATTATCAGGTTCTTGATAAATTGATAAGTGCTGGCAGTTCTGCATAATAAGGCAATGCAGCTTTCCTAGCTTGACAGCTTTATCATGTTCTGTACGATTGCTACAAGTGCAGAAGTATAAAAGCATTTTCCCTTGACACTCGTAACATCATTCACCAGCTTTCAATTGCATTGTTTTCTCCTCAATACCGAGCAAATTTTGAAAATGAGCACAAAACAGCAATACTTGACATTGCCCAACGGGGCAAAAATGCCTTTGCTTGGATTGGGAATGTGGCAGGTACATTTTTACATTGGAATTTCACTGGATAAAAATATATTTTAAAAATGAAAAATGTGAAAAACGAGAATTTTTATTGATCTCCACCATGTTTTCAGACTGAGAATGCAGAGGAGTTGGAGCGAGCAGTGGATGCTGCTTTGGAAGCCGGCTACAGGCATTTTGACACTGCCACTCTGTATGGGAACGAGGACAAGCTTGGAAAAGTCTTGAGAAAATGGTTGGACTCTGGAAATGTGAAAAGGGAAGAGCTCTTCATTACAACCAAGGTGAGAAATAATAGTACTAAATTAAATGTTATTCGGACATCAAAGGGTAACACTTGTCCACATCACGTCGTCCAACTGGATACTTGATGCTTATAAAGCAAACTGTGTTGTCTTTAACAGCTCCCTTGGAATGCAATGGCTCCAGAGAGAGTCCTAACTTTCATCAATTCTTCTCTGAGAAAACTCCAACTCGATTACATCGATCTCTATCTGATGCACTGGCCGATTGGCTTGCAGTTCACTACAGAGGAGGAACTCATTCCAACTGACGCCGACGGCAACGTCTTGTATGACCCTAATACCAACTTGGAAGCAATCTGGAAGGAACTTGAGAAGCACGTAGAGAGTGGAAAGCTCAAAGCTATTGGAATTTCCAATTTTAATGAAAAACAGATTGAGAGGATTGTGAAAGTTGCGAAAATCCTTCCTGCAAATCATCAAGTATGTGTCGCGTCGTACTATACCCGACCTTAATAATATTATCTTCTTTTGGTTAAAAGAGGCTACTCAGAAAATACTTTATTTTCCATCTTCCTTTGACATATTTTTCTCAGATTGAAATTCACGCCTACTTTCAAAACCGGAAGCTGAGGGATTTCACTACAAAGTATGGCATTACCCTTTGTGCTTATGGACCACTGGGAAGCCCTGGCAGGAACCCGGATTCCTTCAAAGCTATGTAAGTGCGATTTATACAATGGGATACTCTACTATCAGAGAATTTCTCAAGAAATTCCGTCGCATTTCCTTAAGCAGATTAGCCACAAAAAATGTAGGTGGTGGAGAACGGAGAGTAGCATGTTTCTTACAACTCATCATATTCATGTAGCACTACTCTTTTATCATTATGATTACCATTTTGCCATCACATTCTGAGATTTTGTAATCCTTTGTGCGGTCATGATGAAGGCATTTTGCAAGAAACCGTAATCTTTATAGTTCTATTATCATTTCTGTGAATGTTGATGTCACATTCCGTAGGAAGTTTGTCGTGCCTAACTTACTCAAGGACCCTGTCATAGTCGACATTGCGACTAAGCATAATAAAAGTGTTGGACAAGTCCTCCTTCGCTTCCTTGTTCAACAAGATGTGGTGGCCATTCCAAAGAGTACTAATCCCGACAGAATTCAGCAAAACCTTAACGTAAGTCATCGAGGAATGTGGATAGTCTAATGGCATTATGAAATCTGTAATGAGTGATAAACTATTTATGTGGGATGAAGTTTGCGTAATGATATTACTTGTGCAGGAGGAAGAAATGAAAGCAATGTAATCTCAATAATAGCTATTCATGTCAGTAAATCCTCTTTGCAGATTTTTGACTTCAAGCTGACCGAGGTGGACATGAAAAGAATTGAAGCGCTGGACAAAGGTGATGCTGGCAGGTCTTTTCCTGGATTTACTGAGTAAGCTAATGCTCAAAGAGTTCAAGCTTAAATGTAATATCATCTTATGACTTCTATGAAAATTTTCTTGTTCTTACAGTATGCAGAAGCATCCAGAATGTCCATGGTTCATCTAAACTTATTGAAGATATTTGTTGCGATACAATAAACTGCTTTCATTATTGGATTTTCCATTCAAGTTATTTTATTTTATTTCTCTAGAATTAGTTGTTCATCATCAGCTTTAACTTGTGACACACAATTTAGCATATGCCTACAACCTACGCATATTATAAAGCATTCTTTTCCGTAGTTTTTCCATCTCACTGTGTTTCTGATTTTTTGGAATATATCTCGGATTTATGCTAAACCTTAAGACGAATGATATTATTTACGCACAATAAAACCCTCTGAAACAGTGGAACAAAACTACTTAATTGACATCAAATACATATATATATAATTAATACATATATGGGAAAGTCGGTCGATGACACCTCTTACGAATAGTAAATTCCAAACTAGTCGAAGCATTAGAAATTCTTCAATAAACTGCATTGTCCGTGATATGGAGAAAGGTAAAGTAATCGAAAATCTTCTTTGTAAGACCTGCTTACAAAAAAACCACTGGATGCATCTTCAATGAGTTCGTTCCTTTTGTATCAACATCTACTTTTTCAACATGCCAGCTCAACGATACCCGAGCTCAACTACTGTCATCCTTGAAAGAAGTGAACCAGAGTCGCTTTCGGGGAACTTTGAGACAGCAAAGTCTATATAGCTTTCACTCGTGGAGAGAGCCATTTTCCGACGACTTCACAAACTTCCTGACACTTGCCATGACACGGTCGTGGTTGATAACAAGCTGAGAACATGTGTACGAGTTTTTACTGAGTATTTAGGATATGAAGGTGATTTATTTAACTATGAAACTATAAGATTCATATTTATACATAAAGAACCATTGACCGAATCTCATCGAGTAATTTTAACTAGTTACTAAAATCGAAAATCTGGGTGGTAATGCTTGGCTAATGATAGGAGGCAAATTAAACATTCAACTGCATATTACATATGATGCTGCTGGATTTATTTCATATACCCCCAAATCTCTAAATCGAGTCATTAATTAAAAAGGTACTTGACAAATACGGATTTTTAAAGAACGCCTAGTAGAAAAATGTTTCATTATTTTTTCACGATTGGAATATTTTGATGCGTTTCTTGTGACTTGTGTTTCCTTTGGTATTTTATCCTTTTACAAGTAGTTGTAAGTAGTTCATATAAAGTAGTTAGGATTGGCGGACAAGAATTATTAAGCTACAATCTCTCATGAGGAATTCCATAGTCAGTACTATGGCCAGTTTTATCGAATGTCGGATATTGCGGATTGGGATCCAAACACTTTCACTAACTGTTGCTCATAGTCATCAGCGTTCCTCTTCATAATTTCCATACAAGGGCCCAACAGTCGCTCGAATGCATCCACATCCAAAACTAAACAAACAAAGAAGGCAAAGGAAGGTGAGAGGATTTATAGGAATGATGAATTTACGCCTCTTCCCTTTCAGATAACACGTCGCTATAAGATCTTACATGCACATTTCACTTTCCCGACAGCTCTCACAGTGGCTGCACGAGGCTTTTTCGTTAGTAGGGCAAGCTCGCCAAAGTATCCACCCTTAGTGATCATATTAATCTGGAGAGAAGAAAATGTAATCAGGATGATGGTTATTGGTTTCTTGATGGCTTTAGTAGATACGGTAGTGTTTCACATTTCATTATTATGAGCTGCCTCTTGCTCGTTTTACCTCTTTCTCTTCACCGTTGTTATCAATTTTGACAACCCTGGCATCTCCATCTTCTACGAAGTACATGCCATCGGCAGCATCACCTTGCTTGATGATTGTCTCACCGTCTGCAAACGACCTCGGAACCAGAGCATCTGCCAGATTCATTCGCTCGTAATTCTGCAAAAGGAAACAGTCAACAGATGAAACAAATCAGAAGGCAATAATGTAACAAATGAATGAATCTCAAATGGTTTCATTTCCACAAAGAAATGAAGAATCTTCTCAGTTATGAATGATGATGAATTATTTGCGCTAACCTCCAAGGTTTTCAGCATGGGTACAGAGTCAATGAGATTTTCATACATTTGCCGTTTCTTGTACGCATTCTTGAGGACGATTTTACGGAAAGTCAGCCTATCCATTGCCCATAGGCTTCCGTCCGTTTCCGCTTGGACAGTAGCTGCACGTGGCATGTTGTACATTAGAGCGAGCTCGCCAAAGCTGCCAGACCCATCATAAGTAGCTACAACTTTCATGTCCGGCTCTCCTTCCATTTGTACGAACACTTTGTACTTTCCTCTGTATTAATAATGCCAGGGTCGAATAAGGGAAGGAGAGAAAGTACAAGAAAAGGAAAATTTCACTTTAAGTTAATAATACGGTTGGACGAAAAAAGTAAGAAGAAAGGTAGCAGCAATCCCACTTTCTCTTGTCCTCCGAGAGAAAGGAGAGATAAATTTGACGAAAGAAAAATGTAATAATAATGTTTTGTACTCACGACTCAATCACATAGAAATTGTCTCCGTCATCTCCCTGCTTAATAACAAAGTCACCTGCCGCCACTTTCCTTTCAAACATGGCGTTTATCACGTCTTGCATTTGATCCTGTGAATGAACACGCCAAAGACAAACAAACAAAGTAAAGTAAGTACCCTGGAGCAGCATATATGGCAATAAAGTTTTAAAGGATTTTCATTCAAGCTTCGCTGGCGCTAAGCAAAAGACAAAAAGGAGACGTGATGGGAGGTCGCAGGAGATCATTATACAACTCAGTTTCATGCAGAGTTTTTCCTGTAAAAAGGAGCAGAACTGGGAAATAAAAAGTTGAACGTACATTGTCCAGGGAGCGGAAGAGTAAAATGTGCCTGACAGCTTCTCCAAGTTGAGCCCTCTGAATGTCGGATTTGGGATGAACCACCTGAAAAGCATACATCAATTATTGTACAATCTTCCTTCTAATCATCTCAGCTTTTCCTCCTACAAGCTGACTTTCTTCTTTTACGCCTCTTTCACCCAACCCATAGTTTTCCCTTCTACCACCAGCTTTTATACCTCCACAAAATACTTGGAATAAGAATTCATAATACTAATATCTCTCCAAAGAAAATATCAATAATTTTCATTATGCTGTTAGAAAATTCTTATGAAAGACTACCGCTTCTATAGCTAGTTGGTTATCCCTTTCATTCCATGTTTTAAAGCCGAAAATCCTCTTTTCTTTCATGTTTTTCATCATGACTGCTTGTGGTACTCTTAGGAAGCCTTATAGTTTCCCTCGTAGATTCATCAATGTATGTACTTTACTCGAATACTACTAATACCACTTACCATCTTGTCGTCATCCTCGTCATCTTCAGGGTTGTACGCTTCTGCGAAAACAGATTTCCGTCGACCATCCTGGGCAACCTTTGGCGGTGGTGCTGTCACATCTGAAGATCCAAGCCGTTCTGTAAATCACACACGCAAGGAATTAATAGAGATGTATGCCGACGACATGAGGACAACAACAAATCAAACAATGCAGAGAACCGTCATTCCAACAACCACGCAACGCCTATGTACATATCAGGCTTTGATATGTGGCTTACTTATTGTAATAAGATTGACGTACATATTATGTATAATTTAATGCTTAATTTAATCTCTTTAAGCAGAGGGAGAAAACCACAATAACATGCTATGAAGCTTCTAATGTGCTCTATGCCAAATGCAATTTCATATACTTATTTTATTGTATACTGGTGTTATATGTATCAATATATTTTAATAGATAGACAAGCAAGAGGAGAGCAGTTTCTAAGCTTTAGCTTTTTTATTCAAGATAAATAACCTTTTCGAATGAATTCCTCCACCCGAGGACCGAATTCGGAGACACAATTTCCCATAAATGTTTGACGTTTGTTTAATGTTGTGTGGTGGGTGAGAAAGATATATTATTAGTGTACATGTATGAATTTATTATTTTTCGTTGAAACTTTCTTCACATGGGTATTATATAAACATAAATCAAGCTACACTTTAGCACTAATAGCTCTTCCTTTGGACAACGTCATGTCACATGTCATTTGCATACTTACTACCGGAAGCTAACTAAACAAACGCGACAATAGCAAGAACCTCTTTCTCTCTCTCTCTCGCCTCCTTAATATATTGATTGGCATTTTGACATAAAGAACGAAACGACGAGTACTGAACACCCAAATAGTCAATTGTAGTATACATCCAAAAGCACACAAAGTACATAAGTGTACACTATGTTATGTCGGCTCCTTCATAAATGCATGGAACTTAGACATGACATAAAAAGCCAGTCATTATAGTGGTTATCTTCAAACATAAACATCCATTATCGAACTGGAGATTACTGAAATACATGTGCATGTGGGATGAACTTGACGTAAGAAAAACACACATACATACCAGACCATCAGTCGGTCTGTCACTGACGCTAATAATACATCGTAATTTGAGTTGGACAAATGCACACTACATAAATAACCCACAAATATAGTTCCAAATCATATTTTTGTATCACAATTTAATTTAGCTTTATGCACAAAAACACCTTATGCAAACATAAGAAATGTCAATAAAATATGGCACACACACTGTCGTTCATGCATACTGAAAAATTTACGTGGGTTTATGTGAATGAGCCAGAATTTTCGAACTCCATGATAAGCTCAGTCTTTTTTCAGGGGTTTGTGAGTGTGTAATTGGGCGTTGCACGCCTCCAACTGGGAGTTTTTTGATACAAAGAACCATGAATAATTCACTTTTTTATCCTTCTTCTGCCTGGCTGACTAAAAATGTATAGCTACCATTATTAACTGTACCCATTCCCACCAGCCGTTAATAAATCTTGGTACTGGACACCTGAACCGTCGAATGAACGGCAGACACTCTACTCTGCTCAAAACCAAAAAGAAAACGCTGGAGAAACAATGGTCGACGCACTGACCGCAGAAAAGAATGTGTCATTACTTTAATGCATTGTTCCATTATTTTGAACGTCAACATTATCCTGTTTTCTCCTCTCTAGCTCAGTAACAGCACAAGCTTTTACGCACACATCGGAATGAGGTGACTGACTGAGAGAGAATGAAATTTTCCCACTAGAGAAACAGTTGGAGGAAAAACTTTGAGCTAGAAATGAAATATTTACTTTTATGAGAGTCTCCTGCCTAACTGCCTGCCGTCCGCATATACAAAGCTATATAAAACACGCTTCAGCGAACTTTCCTTTATGAATTAAATCGTATAAAGTAGAATGGCAATGACGGTTAATGAGGATGATGATGTTTCACCATATAAATGTTATTCAAACACATTAAGATTTGTTAAGGTTTATTGCAACACTTCCACTATGTGGATCCATTGAAATAGTCGTCTCATTCCATATTTTGATGAAATATCACTACAGTTCTAACCCAAATATTGAAATGGCCTTAGCCTTGTTTACCTTTCCATTTCGGCTTTGCCTTCATCCTGTGTTTTAAGTGTGCATGTAGAGGATATCAAACGGAGATTTTTGAGACCTCCTTTACAATATTTTTTGTGCTCACATTGCAAACTTAAACTTTCCTTGGCAAGATAAGTGTAATAAACGGAATTTATACATGAACGTTATGGAATTATAAAATATATGCTTTGCTTTATGTATTATTGCTCTGGACAAATATTTTAAGAGCTTGCTGCTATTACTTTGCCGGCATGTTGCAGGACTGATGCATACCTAAAGCTCATAATAGTAACACGTACTAATGGACTTGAAAACTTTCTGTAATTCTGCATAATTTAAAGATTGCGTGTTTAAAAAAGGCCACGGACTACGAGACGAACACACAGTGAGAGTAGAAAGAGGACAGAATATGAAGAGTAAAAAACTAGGCTAAGCAGAAGAGAACATGGGTTCAAGAGTTATACGATTCAAGCCCATTTTCTTATTTAGATTTAAAGAGAACAGAGAAGGACAAAGGCAAGAAGAAGAAGAAGAAGTAAAAGGAGTATAATAAGGCGATGTGTTGGATGTGATATGGAAATGAGATAGTGCTACTAACTTTCCCGATTGCCATCCATTTACAGCTTTTTAGTATGCCATATCTACAAACTAACTTTGATAAGTATGTAAATGTCCTTAAAGCAAAAAGCCTGTGCTTACAACATACCTTTTCGTTAAGTACAGAGTGTAGAAAATTTTATGCGCGGAGGAATTGCATGTACAAATGTGCACATAACAAAACAAATTCAAATACTCTTTTGAAGTGCCTCTAACTGTGACTATGCCCTCGTTCACGTTCTTGCGATTCCTCGTATATATTGAAAATAACGGTTGGTTCCGTTTTCATTGAATGAGAATGAAACCATTTCGTTCACGTACTTCTACTATCATTGCTTTCTTCCCATTTCTCATTCGTTACTTCTTTTGCTGAGGGTAATGTGAGAAGGCTCTTATAAAGGAACATGGCGATGACGATTGAAAATTTTCTTAGTAGATTTTAGGTTCCTTTGTTTTATATAGAAATGTAAAGGATTTCAACCAACCGTGACGTTATATTGAAAAGTACATCATATGACATACGAGCATTAACATTATCCAACAAAACAACGTTGAGCCTTGTACAGTCGAAATTGGATAATAAATCCTATAATAAAATTGTTCAACGAAATGTGAAACGGGATATTTTACAGGGCGATAGGTTTCAGGTCAAGTGAAAATCAAAATCTAACAAGCGAAATCTGCTGGCCTAGTCCAATAACGCTAGTATTGCGCTTGACTTGAAGAAAAGGATGAGGTTTTGTGGTTGTTTTTATTGGCCTAAAATACTAATTAAATCAGTTGATAAAATTACTTGATTATAGAAAGTTTATGCTTAATTGCACTTTAACGGTTTTATGAGCAATTACTAGTTTCACTGGATATTCATAAGTATATAAGTAATTAAAAGAGGCACAGATGAAAGCATCTGATGCGAAATACGTCCAATTGAACAAAGAAGAGTTCAATCAAAACGTCTCGTCATCATGTGATGTAGATAGATTTTACATTTTTCCTTTTCATTATTTCATTTTTTCATTATTATTATTTTTATTTATTATTTATTTTATTATTTTCATATTTATTATTTTTCATTATTAACCATAAAACTTGCCGTTTTATGCTAGGAAAATCTGGAACTTTAATGATGTGTTACTAGTTTAAAGTTTATGCTTGTTTTCACTGAAAACCAGCTTGATGGCAAGTAAAATAGTCAGAATATGTATAAAACATGTATACTATGGATGTATTATAATTCAATATTTCATAGCTCAGCCATAAAAGCGTATCACAAGTTGTAAACTAATTGCGCATTACCAACTGTAGATATTGATTTTAATTTTGCACAAGACAAAATTATTGCTGTAATAATGGATTTGATATATTCTAACTTTGGAAATAAATCAAGAGTAAACAAATAAGCGTGAACATGTCAGAGTAGTGCTTTAGAAATTAAAAGTGAGAATTACGACACTTCATTCAAGTTGTAACAATCTTCTACGCGAACTCTCAAAATATTAACGAAAAATACATGAAGTAGTGAGCACCAAAGTGCTTTCCACCTAGTACCAGAAATGATTTAATTAACAGTACAAAACCTTTCCTCAATATTGCCCATCTAGCTAATACCTGTAGGCCCTACATTATTATGCATTCTCACGTACACAACGTTTTCACGTATTTCCCATTTCAGGTAAGCATTAAATGTGATCTTATTTCCAGCGAGCTCACGTTCCTCTGCCACTAGATCTATTGCAGGAAGTAATAATTTATAACTTTCTCCTCTAAGAAAATGTTTCTTCTCACATAACCTCCTTAGTTCTCGAAAGGAAATGCTCTCTCTACTCTAATTGCATGTGTGAAATGGGAAGCCTCTAATCACCTTAAATAATATGAGACAGATAAACTGTATAGGGCTCCCTTGTTTAGTCATATACTAATGTTATTACATTTCATCTAGATGTAGCTCAAAGAAATAAGTTTGTATTGAAGATATAAAAGCTAATGGGCCATTCCCGTGAAAGCATGCTCGTTGACTCAAGGAACAAAGTACACCAGTTAAACACGAAAGTGAAAGGCTCAGCATTTTCTTCTTCTGCAGTAGTTGGTGCACAGTGTACACACAATGAAATAACTCAGTATATCAGATGTTAAACGACCTACCTTTTTACCTTCACCTATATACTCTATCGGCTGCTTTAATCATCAGCTTTCACTTTTCATGTCGCGTTTTGTCTTTACATGCATTAAATTTGCTTCTTGTCAAAGGTATACTTTAGTCTAAAGCTACCGCAAATAGTAATTCAGACTTATTAATTCTTGATGACTACACAGAGCAAAGCAAAAAGCGAGGTACACGTTTTGCTTTGCGAAATAGACCGGAAATTGAATGAAAGCAAGTAGCGAAACAATTAAATGCATTAATTTGGGAATGGTTACAAATCTAATTTCTAACCATAAATTAGCCTTTCTGCATGTTTTGAAGCAATGTTTCGTTCAATTACAACGTGAAAGAGGCATATATGGAATATGAAATACGTTCTAAATTTTAGGGAGAAAGCATTGACATGTTGTTTATGATGTGGAAAAATTGACGTAATATTTCTTCTTGAATGCTCACCCATTGTGCCAGTTTCTCCTTCCAAATCCAAGCCTTCCCCTGAAGGTAGCATAAAGTTTATTTTGTTACAAAGTATGAAACAGTTTCTCAATTTCTTAAAAGCGAAGGAGCTTTTTCGCTATTTTGTTTGTTGCATGTTTCTGTCTTCCGTTGACATTTTGCACGTAATTATGATCACAAACACTTTCTTTGCGGGCTAAATTGAAAGTGAAGTCACTTAAATGTCATCATCTCAACTTAAGAAACTACTCACTATACTTTCTCCACGTGTTCACTTTGCTTTCCTTTGTTTAGCTGCTTGACAAACAACTCCCACGTTGTTCTCATAATAATGAAAGGCATACGAAGTACTTTTATGTGTTCTTTTGATTTAATTCACTTGCTTTTTTCTGAATTTAGTTCTTTTTTTAGCGCAACAACACTTCAACAACAAATATTTTCCATTTCTCACATCAACGAATTTACCGTGTGGGAAACCCCGAGAATTGGGAAAACGAGAAACCAACAAAAATATTAATTTGATCACATCACCGAGCAGGTAATTAAATGAAAAAATTAAAAGCCACGCTAGTCGCAAATCAAATCACTGAATGTAACCAAAAGTACATAAAGTCTTTGGAGACATGACCCATATGCAGTGAGGATGGAGTAGGAACCAACACCAACCGATGAAACGGTGATGATGATGATCTTAGGTTGACAGTTGGTTGCTTGCTGATGAGCACGTATGTAAGCAGGCCACGGTTAAGGACCAAAAAGAGTTTCTTGTTTGTTGGGAGAAAAATGAAACAAAGTTTGAGATAAAAACAAAAGGGCCTCTTTCCTGGAGCACATCCAACTATATATCGAACACAATACACGGCACCGAAAAGTCTGTAGACTTTAATTCAGACGCGGATGATAACGATGAAAGGTAGAAAGCGTTGAAAAGACTGTTGATGACGATCAAGCAAACTTTTCTCCCTGATTTTCAAAGTAAACAGTAAATAAAAACGACTGTATGTACTGACGAACAATGAAGTTGGTATGTCACTTCTTCGATGTTAAGAGAAAGGGAATAAACGGGAAAAGAGAAAACAAGGAAAGTAAACTGATGCCTTCCCTTGTTTGTCTATACAGTTGACAAGGAACGAAAGTGGAGGGAGATTGACGTGGACTTGACGTGACTCCCTTTCTCTTTGTTCAACTTTCTCCACGCTTTCCTTTCCTTTCTCACAAGACCTGCATTTCTCGTTCTCCTCAGAGAAAACAAGCTAGCTTTTATATGGACTCTACACGTGAGACTTTAGTACAAGTTATCTTGATCATAAAATTTCAGAAGTTTTCAAAATTTGCTATAGATAAAAATACTAGGTTCCAATTTGTTTGGGAGTTTGTTTGTAGTATGTACATACGTGGGAGCTAAGCCATGCCAGCAGATCTGCTTTTGTGAAAGAAGACTATGTAACTACACATAATTTCTTTGGTTTTGTTAAATATTGTTTTTCTCTGCACCAACAAAGCGTATCTCTCTGTACTATGTGGTAGCACCAGTATATCGTATTATTCAAAGCATCAAATTATGGTCGATTTTCAGAAATTGTTGGAAAGTTGGCACACAATAAACACAAAATCGACATTTGACGGTTATATCAGCACCAGCAGTGCTATGAAATTAGTACCTGGTAAAGATAAATTTTAGACATGATTATGCAAACAGCAATCGAGTGTACACAAGAAACATGAAAGAAACAACCTCTATTCTTGGTTTGGACTTGTATCCCGGAGCCTACACCGCCAGCATGAAACACTATAAAAAATATTGTTTCAATGAGAAAGATAGATTCGGAATTTGGGGCTTATCCAGAGTGATTGAGAAGATTTTGCTTTGTTTTTGGAGCATATAGACAGCTCCAGGAAGCAACGAGAGATCCTGCCGTTGTGGCTTATGCGGCCGGTAGCGATACTTAAGGACTTGTGATGTTGTGGTTTGCGGTTCTGTGGGATTTTCATATGGCGTTCTCAGCCTGAATTTTTCCTAACTGAAGACCAGCATATTTACCAGATTTCTAGTCTTTCTGCCTACACAGTGCACTAGGCAGGGACTTTGGCAAAACGAGAGTCGTCTACTCCTACAACACCGCGCTATCAAACATGAAAGAGGAGACTACATCTATTACTAGAGAGTTTTGAGGTGGAAGTAGACTACTAACTGGGGAGAAGCAGCAAGACCCCTGCTTGCCCT